>CM032801.1:766941-806319 GCA_019155185.1 Beaufortia kweichowensis
TTTACTCAAATGCTACTATCAATAAAGACAACAATCAGACCAAGACTGGTGTATAATACTCGCGAGGGAGAGAGCAGTCTCTCTGATCCAAAGATCATCAGCGCCTCTCTCTCAGTCTTCTCTCTCCTCGCAGCCTTTTTATTGTGGTTAGTAACATCCATATAAGGAGATATAACACATAGATCTTGAAGAACTTTTGACCTCGATATACAGATCATGAGACACATGCTAAAAGTAAAAAGCAGAACATGTCTTAAATCATAGGCCTCGCTAAAGTAAAAGACCATAGCGGACCGGTCATGCTAGAAAAGGAACCATACATTGCTTTAAAGAATAAAGGATAAATCATTAACAGAAATATTCATGCCATAGTAATTTTTACCATACATTGACTTTTACAAAAACAGATACATAAATCTTAACAGCGGATTTGTAAGACTTCTCCAGTTCTTACATTTGCAGATTTTGTTCAAGTTCAAGTTCAAGTTTATTTCTTTAGCTCTTAAACAATGCAGCTTTACAGCAGAATAAACAAAATGACACAAGCAGGGAAATAAAAAAGTTAGCTTAATAACTAATATCTAATATCAGCAGTCTCCTAGTGAGCACTCCAACATGGCGGCAAGGAACCCAAACTCCATTAATGAATATGTATGTATGTATGTATGTATGTATGTATGTATGTATGTATGTATGTATGTATATATATATATATATATATATATATATATATATATATATATATATATATATATATATATATATATATATATATATATATATATATATATATATATATATATGGAGAAAAAAAACTTTGGAGAACCCAGGCTCACTTGGATTTTGTCTGGGTGATCAGTCAATGTTTCAGGCAGAAGAAGTCCGAACAGATGCATTTCCTCTCAGAACTAAAGAACAGCATGAAATGCACATCCAGACTGTGCAGGAGAATACTGACTCGACTCTCCACTTATGGAGACATTTCAGCATTTTGACAGGATACCCTCCTGATGTGATGCATGATTTGTTTGGGGGTATTTTCCCCCAACAACTGGCTCTTTGTCTTCAAGTTTTTTATTAAAAATAACGATGAGCTCAACAAATGCATCAAAATATTTCCCTACAAATGGTGATTTTGGCAAAAAAATGTTTACCCTGCTTTCAACATTTGACATCAAAGACAAAGACACGATTAAAGTTGTGTATGTCCTGGAACCCCCGACTGTAACAGATGTAGACAACTTTTTTTAAGCAATGATTGTTCCTTTCAACCGACTTCAGAAAACCTTGGTCAAAGGTCAAAGGGTTGGCCCTCAGAATTTCCAATTCCCGTTTTACTTCCAGTACAGAAATGTAGGCCTTCGCCACAAGTGACGAAGACGCCTTACACGCCTAGGAAGGGAGCCTAGGTCGACCCCTCCAGGTGGCGGCAGTCTGCGGGCAGAGATGCACTGCGACAGCATCCGATAACAGAAGGTCACCCTCCTATGCTGCAACAGACAGCTCATCCTCGGCTCTAGGTGAGAAAGTCACAGAGAGACCACCCAAAGGCGGGTCTCCTGACTTCTCTCCCAACTCGGATGGGGAGAACGAGCGTGGCGGGGCATGAAAGGACAGCGGGGACACACCCGCCAGTGATACTTCCATGGAAGTCCCCATATCAAACGCATCGCTCGCCGTTTTAGTACACTGGCTGAATCTGCTGAGAACGATCCGCTGCACGCGCCATCGCACCAACAGAATATTGTTTTTTAAATGTAATACAAAGCTTCATAGGCTCCGAAGAACAAAAGCTGTTTGAATGGAGCATGCCATCTCCCTTATACCCGTATGTACGGGGAGGAGAATGGCATGCAAATTCCATTCGCCAAGTTCATTGTCACTTTTATATTATAATACTATTATAAGTTTAAATCAGATAATAGTAATAGTTAATAGGTTCTCAAGGGCGAAACCCTAGTGTCGTCATTGACACAACATCGAGTGACTGACAGAAAGGGAACCAGCAAATGACCAGACTGGATTATCTTTGCATCAGAGTGTTGTAGAGACATGAAGGTGGGCTCATTTTACTCAGGCAACCAATCAGTCTTTCAGAAGCCTTATGATGCTGTGAAGCCACGTCCTAGCTACCATTTAGAGCACCCTAGCAACCAATCCCATTGACTGCCATTATAAGGACCAGTCAGATATCTTTGCAGCACAGTTGTTTTCTTTGCAAAAAAGGTTGTTTCATCACAGCTATGCTCCTACCTCCATAGGAGTGGAATCTATGAGGAATTCCAGAGCCCATCACTCCGGATTTAGAGCCCATCACAGTACAGAGACTGCTCTGATCAGAGTTACAAATGATTTGCTCTTGTCATCTGATCGTGGCTGCATCTCATTACTTGTATTGTTAGATCTCAGCGCTGCCTTTGACACCATTGATCACAGCATACTTTTAAATAGACTTAAAACTTATGTTGGCAGTTAGTGGAATCGCATTAAAGTGGTTTAAATCATACTTATCTGACCGCTTTCAATATGTAGCAATAAACAATGAAAAGTCTTACTGATCACAAGTCCAGTATGGAGTACCACAGGGATCTGTTTTAGGACCTCTACATTTACATTTACATTTACATTTAGGCATTTAGCTGACGCTTTTATCCAAAGCGACTTACAAATATTAGGAGACAATGAAGCGATACATCAAAAGCGGCAGCAATAGTACAAAGAAGTGCTTTAGTAAGTTTACAATGTTGTGCAGTGCTAGATAAATACCTGTAGAGGAAGGAAAAGTATTTTTTTTTTTTTTTTTTTTTTTTTTTTTTTATGCTGTTAGGTGTTCGTGGAAAAGGTGTGTTTTTAGTAGTTTTTTGAAGGAGGTGAGGGATGTGGCAGACCGGATTGAGTTAGGGAGATTATTCCTCTACTCTTCGCCCTGTACATGTTGCCCTTAGGAGCCATAATTAAGAAACATTGAGTTAATTTTCACTGCTATGTCGACGATACTCAACTCTATATCTCCTCGAAGCCTCACGAAACACAGCAATTGTTCAACAAAAGCTCCAACTAGTTCAAAATGCAGCGGCTAGAGTTCTCACAAGAACAAAAAACTACTGTACTGTCAACACTCCACTGGTTACCCATTACGCAACGTATTAACTTTAAGATCTTACTGACTACTTATAAGGCTCTACATGGTTTAGCTCCTCAGTACCTGAGTGAGATCCTAATACATCACAGTCCCTCACGTCCATTACGTTCTCAGGACTCTGGCCTTTTGGTAATACCTAGAATTTCTAAATCAAGTAGTGGTGGTAGATCATTCTCCTATTTAGCACCTAAACTTTGGAATAGTCTTCCCAGTGCTGTGCGGGAAGCAGACACACTCTCTCTGTTTAAATCTAGATTAAAGACCTATCTCTTTAACATAGCATACACATAGTCCAACAATTTATAACACAAATCCCCTAAGGGATTGTTAGGCTGCATTAATTAGGCCAACCGGAACCGGGAACACTTCCCTAACAATCTGATGTACTTGTTGCATCTAAGGGTGTGAAACAGTATTTTGCTCCCAGTTTGTTTGTTTCGTATTATTCCGAGGTTGCATCCAGTCCATACCCTGACCTGACGCTGGATCTGTCAGGAGGAGGCGACCCCCCCAGGATAACCTGCACTCATTTTAGCTAATGCTAATGCTAGTTACTATGTTAAATGATAATGCTAAACAGTATTTATGCTAATCTCTTTAACTATGTAATTTTTTGACTAATTAACTACTTCTTTTCTGTCTATGTAAGCAGTTTGATGTTATAGCTGCACTCAGTCATCTCCGGCTAAACAATCCTTTATTGTATAATATTAGCCTTTTAACTACTACCTAGTTTACCATACACACAATCACATTGTTAAATTCAATCACAACTAATAATCCAGATTAATTTAAAACTCAGACCTACACGACTTCAACTCTAGCAAATTCAGTACTCGACTTTAAATCAAATAATTTTTATCAAATAACTGACTGCAGCTGTGATGCGCCAGAGGAGAAATGACCCTCCAAGTGAGCCTGGGTTCTCCCAAGGTTTTTTCTCCATATATATATATATATATATATATATATATATATATATATATATATATATATATATATATATATATATATATATATATATATATATATATATATATATATATATATATATATATATACATTCATTAATGGAGTTTGGGTTCCTTGCCACCGTCGCCATGTTGGAGTGCTCACTAGGAGCTGATATTAGATATTAAATATTACTGATATTAGTTATTAAATTAGCATTTATATTTTCCTGCTTGTCATTCTGTTTTTTCTGCTGTAAAGCTGCTTTAAAACAGTGCTCCACAGTTAAAGCGCTATACAAATAAACTTGAACTTGAATGTTGTGCTCGCACACATGAAAGTGCTGGGGTTGCGGCTGAACGCCAAGAAGAGTTTGCTTTCTCCAGGTCAGAGAATTATCTATCTAGGCGTAGAGTGGGACTCGAGGTTTATGTCAGTGTATAATACCTCTGGGTTTGCTACACATGAGACCTCTGCAATGGTGGCTGAAATCGAAAGGGTTTTCCCTGAGAGGGAACCCCTTATGTACAATACGGGTCACCCACAAGTGTTTGAGGGCACTGTTGCTGTGGAAGAAGCCTGGGTTTCTCTCACAGGGCCCAGTGTTGGGGTCAACATGTCGTCGCACAACGTTAACGACAGACGCATGGGGGGGGTAATGGAAGGCCATTCCTCCAGAGGCCTATGGAAGGGCCTCCAACTGGAATGGCACATAAATTGCCTAGAGATGATGGCGGTATGGCTAGCATTAAAGCAGTTCCTTCCATACCTTAGAAACAAACATGTGTTGGTCCGGACGGACAACACCTCTGTGGTTGCCTACATCAACCATCAGGGGGGTCTGCGCTCGCACCTATTGTACAAACTGGCACACCAGATCCTGCTGTGGGCCCAGGGGAAGCTACCCTCTGTCAAAGCAGCATATATCCCGGGGTGGTTGAATGTGGGAGTGGACACCCTGTTGAGACAGGGGCCGAGGCCAGGGGAATGGAGACTTCACCTGGGACTTCATCTGGGAACCATTTTAGAAGTGGACCTGTTTGTGTCTCCAGAGACAACGCACTGTCCATTGTGGTTCTCCTTAACACCACCAGCCCCACTGGGGCTGGATGCTCTCATACAACCGTGGCTGAGGCTAAGCCTGTACGCCCTTCCCCCGATTGCTCTGCTCCTGGGAGTTCTGGAGAGGATGCTCCAGGACAGGGTACGCCTGTTGCTGGTAGCACCTTGAAGGCCGGCCAGAGTATGGTTCTCGGACCTAAATGCACTCCTAGACGATCGAGCTGCCGGTCAGGAGAGATCTCCTATCTCAGGTGCAGGGCTCCATCCTTTACCCTTGCCCAGAGATGTGGAAACTGTGGGCCTGACCTCTGAGAGGGCCCGACTCATAGATACAGGTCTCTCAACTGAGGTCGTAGACACCATTCTAAGCTCCAGAGCACCCTCCACGAGAAAGCTGTATGCACTAAAGTGGGCAGTGTTTACTTCCTGGTGCTTGGGTCGAAGGCAGGATCCATTTAACTGTCCTATTAGCACAGTACTCGAGTTCCTGCAAGACGATTTTCTTCGGGGCTGATGCCCTCGACCCTAAAGGTTTATGTGGCAGCCATTTCAGCCTAACATATTCCTGTTGATGGCCAGTCTCTGGGTCGAGACCCACTGGTTACACACTTCCTCCGTGGCACACTGAGGCTAAGGCCGGTATTGCCTGCCAGGGTCCCAGCTTGGGACCTGCCGGTGGTACTAGAGGGATTGTCGGTTGCTCCACTCGAACCTATTGAGACTGCCTCTGACAAATTTCTCTGATTTCCTCTCTGAAGAGAGTTGGGGACCTCCAAGCTCTTTCAGTCTCTCCTTCATGTCTGGACTTTTCTCTACCCAAGGCAGGGTTATGTGCATAAAGTGCCCACCAATGTGCCGAGGCCCATTATGTTGCAGGCCTTTTGTCCTCCTCCCTTTAGTAACTCGACCAGGAAAAGTCAAATTTGGTGTGTCCACTGCGAGCACTGAATGCCTATGTTCACAGAGCTGCTTCAAGGAGAAAGCTGAGCTGCTTCATCTGAGTAGCTGCAGCTATTTGTGTATTTTGGGCCACCCAGCAAAGTACTGTACTGTCAACACTCCACTGGTTACCCATTACGCAACGTATTAACTTTAAGATCTTACTGACTACTTATAAGGTTCTACATGGTTTAGCTCCTCAGTACCTGAATGAGCTCCTAATATATTACAGTCCCTCACGTCCATTACGTTCTGAGGACTCTGGCCTTTTGGTAATACCTAGAATTTCTAAATCAAGTAGTGGTGGTAGATCATTCTCCTATTTAGCACCTAACTTTGGAATAGTCTTCCCAGTGCTGTGTGGGAAGCAGACACACTCTCTCTGTTTAAATCTAGATTAAAGACCTATCTCTTTAACATAGCATACACATAGTCCAACAGTTTATAACACAAATCCCCTAAGGGATTGTTAGGCTGCATTAATTAGGCCAACCGGAACCGGGTTCCGTCCTCCTCCCTTTAGTAACTTGACCAGGAAAAGTCAAATTTGGTGTGTCCACTGCGAGCACTGAATGCCTATGTTCACAGAGCTGCTTCAAGGAGAAAGCTGAGCTGCTTCATCTGAGTAGCTGCAGCTATTTGTGTATTTTGGGCCACCCAGCAAGGGTCTGCCGGTGACCAAACAAACCCTTAGCAGGTGGATAGTCGAGGCTTTCTCACTGGCTTATCAAGTATGTAACCCTGGTTCCCTAAAAGATAATGAGACGCTGCGTCTGCCTGCATCCCTGGGCACAGCTTCGGCCTAAGAGGCTAAAAATAAAAATCGTTCCGGGGTCTTTTATACTTCCTAACTAATATTAGATATTAGTTATTAAATGAGCTTTTATGTTTCCCTGCTTGTCATTCTGTTTATTCTGCTGTAAAGCTGCTCTGAAACAGTGCTACATTGTTAAAGTGCTATACAAATAAACTTGAACCTGAACTTGAGCGTATGTAACCATGGTTCCCTGAGAGGGAACAAGTCGCTGCATCTCTTTTCCATACTTTCCTCATCCCTGTACGCTTGCTGCAGCCCCTTTAAGCTAGAACTAGCATTTAATGTCCTTTGATGTCCTTTTATGCTTCCTGGTCCTGACGTCATCATGTACAAGACGTCGCCCTCCCCTATCGGATTGATTCCACGTGCTTCAGACGCAGTCACGCAAAAGGTGTTCCCATAGCGTCACCAAGATGACGCAGCATCATGTTCCCTCTCAGGGAACCATGGTTACATATGTAACATGGGACAAACTGTACCACTATTATACGAAAGTCAAAATAAATGAATGATTTATGGAGAACAATAAATTATAATGAATTATGAAAATACTAATGAATTATGTAATACAATATGTTATATGAATGCATTTATTTTTGTAAAAATTGACATTCACCTCGTAGCTTAATTTTTGTCAGCTGTCACACTTGAATGCTATTTTAATTTGATCCATTCAATAACAGTGTATGTCTTTTATTTAATACTGATAGTCAAGGAGCTAAGTAATAAAATACATTCTTATTTCATTCCTATGCATGTATACATTCCTACATTTTCCAAATCTCAACCTTTTAAAATTTAAGAATATATAATCATGCTGGGTATTTAAGTTAAGTCACAACAAGTCATACAGTTCAGTTGATAGTTTAACATACAGCACAAAACAAAGTTTTTTTGTAATTTAACAAAAAACATTTGATAATGGATGCATAATTACTGATGGAATTGTCAAAGAACCAGCTAAGGGTTGTTTTTTTTAACTAACATTCAACAATCCGTCCAGTGGCTTTTTTCCTCATTCAGGGTCTCTAGCAGCTCACATGAAAAATTGAAAAATGAAAAAAAAAAATTATCCCCCAAAGACAACTTACAAATGGTGTTATATTGATAATGTAAATAAGTGGTTTAATTTAACATGAAAAGTCTAGGGAAAGTCCCCATAAAATGTGAAATCCCAACATGCTTGTGTACATGGTTGCATGGCTGCAGTAGATATTACAGATATTATACAGATATTACATAAATCAGGTCAAATATATATGTAATTAAAATAATGAAAAACCAACTCCTCACATGTAAAGGAAATATTATATCAGCATATAAAGAGTTTTTGTGAGCACTTGCAAATGAAACCTGAACATCAGAAATAAAAATGATCTCCTAACTCTGGGTTCTGGCTGAACTGTTACATCAGTCATATTCAAATGGCGGACCGCGGACCCAGCAAAGGGAGAATGCGGACCGAACAGCATTAAGCAATATTAAGTATAATAAATAATTTAAAGACAGCCGTAACACCCAGTGCAGCCTCTCGCTCTCTGTCAGTGACGCGTTCGTATCCGATCCAATCATATGATTTTATGTAAATGATTACAGTGACAAGTTCTACATCTTATCCTTATTTGCGTTTATGCAAATAGCTCTTGCGTTTCATCCAATCACATCACATATGCAAATATATTTCACATGCAAGACGTTGCAACGATGAGCAAGCGGAAAGGCAGACGCAAAAGGAGAGAGAGCCTGCGCCGGTTTCAGAGTTCGCGAACACGAGTATGGCTTGTTCAAAGAGAAGAAAAGTTGACAGCTAAAATCGCAATTTCAAAGATGAATGGACAGAAAAGTATAAATAAAGTTGTTTGTAGTTCCTAAAAATATGTCAGAATGGCTTTGTGTAATATATTTAATAATACTACCCGGACCTTTCCAACTTAAGAAATTAGTGTGGCTGGACCTCAGATTGTATTTGAATACCCCTGTGTTACATAAATGGCTTATTTATCTGCAAGAGTAGTTTTATCTAAACTTTCAATTGCACTCTGTTTTGTGATTTTTTTCCATTTATCTGGAATTTTACCTTTACCCTGGAATTTTTTACTATAATGAATTTCTAGATTTTTCTGGAATCTGCACACAAACCACTTCCAGTAGAGCAGTTCAGAGTCATCAGTGGTGATGCTCCACTTTGCATAAACTCCTCCTGCTGTTCTGTATTCCTTACATGGGATCCACTGATCTGATGCATGGAAAGATTTCTGTGATGTAACTAGACTTGTGCAAAAGTCGACACACAGATCCTCTGTTTTGTTGTAATGGCACCCGTTGATTCCATCCACTCTGTGGAATGGAACACTGTGATCTCCATCATGGTTTTCTATTGTGTTGGTGCAGGTGGCTGCACAGAACGGGCACTGAACCCAACAGCACTGACAGAAGTGATCAATCAGAATCTCACCTGGTCTGTTGCGAACATCCAGTTTTTTATAAAATAAATCTGTACTGAACTCTCTGCTGATGTCAGATATTATAGAACGAAGCTCTTTTCTTATAACATCATTCAGGAGTTTGAAATCATCAACATCATCCCGTTTCACTCCACTGAAGTCCTTCACAGAGAATATCAGATCATCTGAGAGCTTCTGTGTGAAAAACGTCAACCACAGATCAACATCTCCTCTGTTCTCTTGAATATGTTCAGTAGATTCATGTGCTGCTGTCATGATCTTCTTCTGCAGGAGTTCAATGTTCTGTTTCATCTTGGGCTGAACACTGATACTGAACTGATCTCTGATGTGCTGACTCACTTCCTCTCTGATGAAATCCTTAAAGTGATCTCTGGGATATTCTATGTACTCCATGTATCTGTCAAAGTTCTCTTCTTCTGTCAGTCTCTTCAGGATGTGTTTCTCCAGATTTGATCTGTTTCCTTTAAGTGATACACAGTTTGATCTCATTTCATCTGCTAAATCTCTTGCTGTTTGTTTGTAGACACTCAGTTCAATGGGTGTCTTCAGTTTCTGACAGATGATCTCACCAAAAATAGCAGCTGATGTTGCTCCTTGACAGTATTTCTGGAAAATACTATAGTATTCTTCTCTCTTTTTCTTCAAATAGAGAACAGGATCATTGGCTTCTCTGAACATTCGGTGTTGGTCAGTGAATGTGTGGTTTGATCTATGAAATACAGAAAATACTAAATCCATGAAGAATTCAGTCTTGAACACATATTTCACTGGTCCTTCTTCATATTGTGTTATTCTTGCCTTAATGTAATCTGTAAGTTGTTGAATGTAACTGTTGTTGTAGCCCATCTTTGAAATATGAAATGACATGATCATCTGGTCTGTTTGCTGAACAACATCTGTGACAAAGGCTCCTATTTGAACTTCATCCTCTTTAGATAGAATGTAACCAAACAGCTCTTTAGCTGATCTATATGGATGTTTAAACACTTCTTTCATTCCACTGGATTTCTTTAACTGAACATAATCTGAATAACTGTGCACACTGAAAATATCCCTGATGTCTACAGGGGCACTTTTATAGATGTCACTGAGGAGTATTTTCACATCTCTCAGTATGTCAATATCTTTGATTGGAGGAGTATCTGTGGTAATCTTCTTAACATGTTCTTCCCAAAACAGACCAAACTCTTTTTTCAGAGTTTCTTCATCATTTGTTTTGTCTTTGTGTTTTAAAGCAAGTTCTTTGCTTTTTTCTAAGAGAGTGTTTTCATGATGTGTCCTTTGAGCATCAATCTTTTTCTTCAGGTCTCGCTGCTGAAGAATCTCATTTAATTTCTTCTTTGTTTTACTTATAATCTTTTCATTAAGCTCTTTGATTTTTATTTCAAATGACACTTTCCACTGAATCAGGGTCTCTTTATCTGTGTCTTTCTCAAAGAATTCTGACATTACATTTTTCACTTCTTCACTTTTCTCCTGCAGTTCTCTCTGAAGATCTCTGTCCTCAATCTCATGAATCGCTTCATTTTCTATTTGGTTGTGCAGTTTGTTCTCAGTTTTCATCATGGCACTGCGAAGAGTCCAGGACCACTTGCTGTATTCTGTCTCTAGTTTTCTGTATGCTGAAATCTCCAGAGAATTTCTGAAGCTGAACACAAATCGTTCATTCAGTAAAGCATTCCAGAGATCTTTAATTCGCTCACGTAGGTGTGTCAGCATCATTCCATCTGATTTTGATGCTTGTAATATAATAGTTTTCTTTAGTTCTTGAATATTTTCACAGTAGTTTGGGTTTGGTGGTGCCATTGGTGGGCTTCCTTCCCACAACTGAGCAAAATACTTCACATCATTACGTACATCAAAATTAATGACGTCACTGAAACATTCTGCATCACAGAATTCATCTTTAGCAGCAAGTTTTGTCATCTCATCCAATGTTTTCTGCAATTTTCTCCTTCCCTCCATGTTTTTCTCTCCAGCTTTGATGTCTGAAACATTCTGATGTACAAACATGCATCTGGGATTCAGTTTGACCTTCTTCATTCTCAGAAAAGCCTGAACAACAATCTGAAGAATATCCTGCTGTCACGGACACGCCAGGCTCGCAACGCACCCAATCACAGCGCTCACCCTCTCCCGAGTTCTGATCACCGCCACCTGATCTTCATCACCGCACCAGCATAAAAGACACTCACCCACAGCCAGTCACTGTCCAGTCTCAACATTGTTACCCGGACTTTCTTACCTGTGTTCGCTATCGTCTCCAGTTGGATTATTCCCTCGTCAAGTCTTCAGTGTTCCTCCTCTGTCGTCTCCTCGTCTTCTGTGGTCCCCGATTCATCTACACACCAAGGACAGTATTAGTTTGAGTTTACTTACCTGTTTCTGTTTACCCTTTGTTTATCTGTTCCATTAAACCACCTTTCTGTTATCCGCTGACTCCGTCCCTTCTGTTCCGTAACAGAAGACTGGACCCAGAACAGCATTATGAGTCAGTCGGATGCCTTTCGGGACCTGTATGAGGCGGCTCGTCAGGCTTTCCAAGAGCTCTCCACCACCGCTACCACCGCACCGAGCACTACCGTCAACACTACTCCTTCTCCGGTTGTTGTCGCGAGTCCCATGGCCCAACCAGCGCCCTTCTCTGGTGCGGCGGAGGATTGCAGCGGGTTTCTTTTGCAATGCTCTCTCGCCATCGAGATGCAGCCTCACCTGTACACTACCGAACGGCTCAAGGTCAGCTATATCATCCAACGACTATCCGGTAAGGCGCTCCAATGGGCGACTCCTCTTTGGATACAAGAACACCCGATTACACTCTCTCTGTCCAGTTTTATGAATCATTTCAGAGATGTCTTTGGCAAACCGGTTTGGGACGCATCGGTTGGTGAACAACTTTATCAGCTGAACCAAGGGGAGCTGCCCATCAATGAGTACGCACTGCAGTTTCGGACTCTGGCTTCTAAGAGCGGCTGGAATGAGCGGGCGCTGATCACTGCATATCGCCAAGGCTTGAATCCCCAGGTGAGGCTGCAGCTGGTCACATATGACGACGATATGGATCTCAACCAATTTATTCAGCTATCCATCCGAACTGCCACTCGTATCCAATCGTGCCACGACTTTCAACCTGGGACAAACCCGCTCGCTGCCACCCTCCGCCGACCAGCAACCGTCAGCCCTCCAGAACCAGCCGACGAGCCCATGCAAATGGACACTTCTAGACTGTCCTTCTCTGAACGTCATCGCCGCCTGGCGAATCAACTCTGCCTCTACTGTGGAGGTCCGGGGCACGTCATCTCAGCGTGCCCCATTCGACCCCCACGTCAAATGGTGAGTGCAGCCATTCCCAACAGTGAAAATCTCAAACCCCTTACCACTATTGTATCTCTTACTGCCTTCTCTACCTCCTTTTCAGTTTCCGCCCTCCTCGACTCGGTCGGCCGGCAACTTCATCTCTGGCTCCCTCTGCGGCAACTCAAACTCAAGACGACCGCCATACCCACCTGCACCAAATCTGCTCCATAACTGGATCTCCAGTAAGCCGGCGCCGGTGACACGGAGGGCGGAATCCATCAGCCTCACCGTAGGGGTGCTACACTCTGAAGAGATTTCCCTGCTGGTTCTGGAGGATTCCACGCTGACATTGTTCTTGGAAGCCCTTGGTTGGAGAAACACCATCCCATCCTCTCCTGGAGAACTGGTGAAGTCCTGAAGTGGGGCGACGATTGTTTCCAAACCTGTCTCTCTTCTCGTCCGTGTCCTACTCCAAGTGATATCACTGAACTTCCACTTCGCTCCACATCCATTGAAAGCCCTATGGAGAAGAGGTCAGTGGACATTCCAGAAGACTACGCCCACTTCAGTGACGTGTTCTGCCCCAGGAGAGCCTCCAAATTACCACCACACGGCCATGGGACTGCGCTGCTGACGATCTGCTTCGGGTGAGCCAGTGCCAAAGGGACGCATCTATCCTCTTTCCATCCCAGAGGAGAAGGTCATGGAGGATTACATTGAGGAGGCACTAGTCCAAGGTTATATTCGTCCATCTACCTCCCCTGCTGCTTCGAGTTTCTTCTTTGTGGCCAAGAAGGACGGCGGTCTTAGACCCTGCATCGATTACAGAGCCCTCAACAAGATTACTGTGAAGTTCAGGTACCCCCTTCTCTCGCCCCAGCAGCATTAGAACAGCTTAGAGGTGCCACTATCTTCACCAAGTTGGACCTCCATGGCGCATACAACCTCATTCGAATTCGCGAGGGGGACGAATGGAAAACCGCTTTCATCACTCCTACTGGGCACTACGAATACCTGGTCATGCCGTATGGACTGGCCAACGCCCCCTCCGTCTTCCAAGATTTCATCCATGAGGTGCTCCGGGAGTTCCTTCATAAGTTTGTACTGGTGTATATTGACGACATCCTGATCTACTCCCGGGGTCTGGCCGAACATCGCCAACACGTCGCGGAGGTCCTAGAACGCCTGAGGGAATACCAGCTCTTCCTCAAAGCTGAGAAATGCTCCATCCATCTCCCCTCAGTGCAGTTCCTTGGCTATAACATCAACAGTAGTGGCATCCAAATGGACGAGAGGAAGGTCACCGCCATCACCTCCTGGCCCACTCCAACTACCGTAAGGGAACTCCAACGCTTCCTCGGATTTGCTAACTTTTATCGCCGGTTCATCAAGAACTTCAGCTCCATTGTCCATCCTCTCACCAACTTACTGAAGGGAGCACCCAAACATCTCCCCTGGACGCCAGCCGCTGCTGAAGCCTTCCAGGGGTTAAAAGACGCCTTTGTGACTGCTCCTCTCCTGGTACATCCTGATCCCACCAAGCCCTTCATTGTGGAAGTCGACGCCTCTTCTACTGGAGTAGGAGCAGTCTTATCTCAGCAGCAGGGGAAGCCTAGTCGCCTCCACCCATGTGCCTTCTTCTCCCGCAAACTCAGCCCGGCGGAAGCCAACTATGATATCGGGAACAGGGAACTCCTTGTAATCAAGTTAGCCCTGGAGGAATGGAGACATTGGCTCGAGGGAGCTCATCACCCCTTCCAGGTATTCACCGACCATAAGAACCTTGAATATATTCGTGCTGCCAAACGCCTTAACCCAGACAAGCTAGATGGGCCCTGTTCTTCACCCGATTTGACTTCACCATCTCTTATCGCCCTGGTTCCAAGAATTCCAAAGCTGATGCCCTGTCTCGTATTCACTCAACCCCAGAGAGTAACGAGGAACCAGAACCCATACTCCCTAAACCACTGGTCGTAAGTCCCATCACATGGTCTGAGGAAACGCTCCCCTCGGCCGATGCTCCACCTCAAGCTCCGCCGGGCTGCCCACCTGGTTTACAGTACCTACCTCGTCGTCAACGCACCTCCATAATCCACATGACAAACTCGTCGCCTGGCACTGGCCACCCAGGGGCCAATGAGACTCTCAGCCCTGAAGGCACGCTTCTGGTGGCCCAACATGGCCACAGGCGTAGAAGATACTGCGGGGTTGCCAGGAGTGTGCCGTGGCCAAGGTCCCTCGCCACCTACCTGCTGGTAAGCTCCACCCGCTGCCTGTTCCTAACCGCCTCTGGTCACACCTAGGGGTGGACTTCATCACTGACTTACCCCTCCAATGACTGTACATGTATCTTCATCGTAGTAGACAGATTCTCTAAATCCTGCCGCTTAATTCCTCTGAAGGGTTTACCCACAGCTATGGCGACTGCAGAAACACTCTTCAACCATGTGTTCAGGTATTTTGGCATTCCAGAAGATATTGTTTCTGATAGAGGTCCTCAATTTATCTCACGTGTGTGGAAAGCATTCTTCTCCCTCCTAGGTGTGACCATCAGTCTGTCATCTGGATACCACCCGCAATCGAACGGGCAGACGGAGAGGAAGGTCCAGGAGATCAGCAGGTATCTACGAACCTTCTGCCACGACCATCAAGACTCCTGGGGCCAGTATCTCGGCTGGGCAGAATATGCCCAGAACTCCCACGCCAGCCCTCTACTTAATCTTACTCCCTTCCAGTGTGTCCTTGGGTACCAACCTCCCAGGTTCCCATGGTCAGGCGAACCCTCAGACGCCCCAGCCGTAGATTACTGGTTCCGGCAGAGCGAGAGTCTGGGACTCAGCCCACCACCACCTCCAGCGGGCAGTAAATCGGCGCGAGACTGACAGCCAACCTTCGGCTCGGATGCTCCTGCCTACCAACCCGGACAGAAGGTATGGCTGTCCACCAGAGATATTCGTCTGCGTCTGCCCTGCCGTAAGCTGAGTCCCCGCTTCATTGGTCCCTTCACCATCATCAAGCAGATCAACCCCGTCACCTATAAACTCAAGTTACCCGGCTGAGTATCGTGATACACCCCACTTTTCACGCGTGTCCCTGTTAAAACCTCACCATCCCTCTGTTCTTCCCTCCACAGAGCCTGGCGTAGAACCCCCTCTCCCTTTGGTGCTGGAGGAAGGAACGGTATACGCGGTCAAGGACATCCTGGACTCCCGACGCCGTGGTGGACGGTTAGAGTACCTGGTCGACTGGGAAGGCTACGCCCTGAGGAACGGTCCTGGGTACCACGTGATGGACGCATTTGACCCGCCTTATTGCACACCTTCCACTCTCTGCACCCGACAGACCAGCCCCTCGTGGTAGAGGAAGACCACCACGGCGCCGGGGTTCCCGCCCTCTGGAGCGGGCGTGGTGAGGGGGTACTGTCACGGACACGCGCCAGGCTCGCAACGCACTCCAATCACAGCGCTCACCTCTCCCCGAAGTTCTGATCACGCCACCTGATCTTCATCACCGCACCAGCATAAAAAGACACTCACCCACAGCCAGTCACTGTCCAGTCTCAACATTGTTACCCGGAACTTTCTTACCTGTGTTCGCTATCGTCTCCAGTTGGATTATTCCCTCGTCAAGTCTTCAGTGTTCCTCCTCTGTCGTCTCCTCGTCTTCTGTGGTCCCCGATTCATCTACACACCAAGGACAGTATTAGTTTGAGTTTACTTACCTGTTTCTGTTTACCCTTTGTTTATCTGTTCCATTAAACCACCTTTCTGTTATCCGCTGACTCCGTCCCTTCTGTTCCGTAACACCTGCATCTCAGAGGGGTTTTCTTCAAAGATGTTGATCAATGTCAGATGTCCAAGACCAACAACAAATGTGGCCAGTTCATTGTCATGATGTCTTGTGGATTTTTCAGAGAGTTCTAGAGAACGAAGACCCTCAGTATCAACAACCAGAATATAATCAAACTTCAACTGATCTTTCATCTCCTCTGAGACTTTGATGAGCTGCATGAAAGCTCCTCTAGTGCAGCGACCAGCACTGACTGCAAACTCAAGTCCAAACATGGCATTCAGCATAGTGGACTTCCCAGAGCTCTGAATCCCTAAAACTGACAGCACAAAGACTCTCTGATCTCCCAGTGTCTGGATCAGTTTATCTAGAACAGCACTAATCCAGATGAGAGGAACATGAGCAGCATCTCCATCCATCAGCTCCAGTGGAAATCCAGAGATCATCATGTCTGCTGCAAGACTCGGGAGAGAAGAGAAGTTAAACTGCAGGTCTGTCTTGTTCTTCTTTACAGATAAACATGATTCATAAATCTGACCAATCTCTCTCATGATGTGCTCTAAGCCAAAAGTTGCTGCTTGAAGTTCTTCAGATATTCCCTCGAGTTCTGTTTGTTCAATCTTGAGTTCAGATTTATCTTTTTCTTTTAATTTTAAGACTGTTGACCACTTTTCATTATACTTGTGATGTAGAGCACAAAGATCAGCTGAGGTTAATTTATCCAGGAGGATTCTGAGCCATTTGAGGAAAAACATCTTATTTGCATCATCTGACATTAAAAAGTTTATAAAGAACTCTATAAACTTACTGATGTCAGAATTATGTTGCTTTTCACGAATATTGTCCATTTGTGTTCGTTTTTTGCTCATTTCTTGTTCTATCTCTTCCCCTTGTGGTCGATGAAGTTCTTTGTTCTTCTGACACCATTCGTGCCACAGTTTTCCTTGACAGGGCAGAAATGATTCTTTGATTTTGGTCAGAGGTTTATGCTTCAGTAAACTAATCATCTGCTGTGCTGCTTCTCTTCCTCTCCTGCAGTCTTTATCATCTTCCTCATCTACTCTGATATCTGGGTATTTGGACACATCTTCAAGTCTGAACATGGAAACTGATTCTGAAGATGAGAGACAATTATTTATAACTCTCCTAATGTCGTCAGACACATCTGACCGATTTCTGTCTTTCAAGCCAATTTTGTATTTTCCTTTCCTCATTTGAGTTAAACTAGATTCATCTTCAGTAAAAAGACAAATAAGTGGCTTTTTGTCTTTGTACAGCTCTTGTATTTTTGCTGCGTTTTTGTCATTCTTGTCAAGTTTTGGTAGAAGAACAACATTGACAGAAGACATTTCAGTCAGAATCTGCAGCTGTTTCTCATTGTCTCCTGCATTACCATGAAAATTACAGAACGCAATACAGTCATTAAACTGATCTGTGTTTTTTCCAGAAGGACAGAACCAGGCGATCTCCACCACTCCATCCATCAGTAATCTGCTTCTGCTGCTGCCTGGACAGTTCCTGTGAAAGAACGTGTTGTGTTTCTCATTGATCAGACTGTTCATCAGCTGAGACTTGGATGAAGACACAGAACCAAACCTGAAGAATGACACCATTGGACTTTCTGCTTTGTACACCGGCTGGTCTTTACTGATGATTTTATTGTCAGTATTTCTCATCTTCCAGCTCTTGTTGATCTGTCTGAATGTCCAGAGAGGAAAGTGAATATGTTTTGTGAATGGATCAGGAACAAGAAGAGGAAGAGCAAACTGACACTGAGAGAGTTTAGTGACCATCAGCTGCTTTAGGAAACTATCAGCACAATGAAACACGGCCATCTGAACATCCATCGGGTGAACTGGTACTGGTTTACTTGTTATTTTATTAGACATTTCATTGAGAACATCATCAAATATATTTCTCTCATCTTCAGACGTTTCATTGTCCCTTTGTCGTGTGTGATTCTGTTCATTGTTTTCTTTAGTTTTAATGTTTCTTGCTCTGTAGTTCATCCTTAGTACTTTCTGTAGATAATTCTTGGCCAAATGCTCTTCGTCACAAGATTCACAAGACTGAAATGAGTATGTTATCTGAAAAACATCTGCAGCTTGCAGTTTATTTTGCATTCTGTCTTTAAGATGAAGCTTGTGAAACAGATGCATTTTTGCAGTCATTTCTTGTTGTAGGTGTTGATCTGGTCTGATTCCTGTTGTTCCAATCTGCTTATGTTCTTCCTGTTGAGCACAAAAACTTTGTTACATTGTTTAAGTAATTTATAATACAACATGTATTGTAAAATGTAAATTAGTTTCAGACTATCTTAAGAACATTCACATTTTGGTTCTTGTGGCATCAAGTGATATTTCTGTGTTTCTCATGGTGGCCTAGAAGTGCAAAACAAAACAATAAATCGCAAAATTGTCAGGCCGCCCTGGACACGCCCTCCAACCAAAGGTAAAATCTTTACAATTTCACATCTCATAGGACTTGAGATTAGCCTGACAAAATATGATGTTTCTGCGAGTAGATCATCACAATATGATGCATGTCATTTTCTGTTGCCAACAGGTGGTGATATAACTGTAAATGAATACTGGCATACCAATGTCTTCAGGACTGGACTATTATCCTATTATAGCATGTGAAGTTTGGGGTCATTTGGACATTGTATGCTTGAATAACAACAACTTCCTGTTTAATGGCGAAACATAAAAATTTGAAAGGCTGCCACGGACATGTGCATCAACGAAAAGTCAAGTCCTTCACAATTTAGCATAGCAAGGGGCTTTAGATGAGACTGACCAAATATGATGTTGATCTGAATAAAACTCAAGGAGGAGTTTGTTAAAGTACGACACCTGGAAATGGTAAAAACTGCCCAAAAATTGTGTAGAAAATTCAAAATAGCGGACTTCCTGTTGGGATTAGAGCTTGGCTCCAAGAGACGTTTTTGATTGTCTTGGGATGATACATGAGCACAGCGAATTTCATGCATGTACTTAAAACACAGTGCGACGACCACTGAAATCTTGTAGGTGGCGCTATAGAGCCATTTGTCCATGCCTAATGCTAAAACATATACCACATGTAAATCGCCAAGCTCAAGGCGTGTGCAAAGTTCCATGACCTTTCGAGAATGTTTAGGCCCCCAAAACTGTGATTCTTTACGAAGAAGAAGAATTAAAGCTGCAAGCAGCGATGAAAGGACCTCGCATCCATGGCACCGCCACCCAATGCCTTGATAAAACCAGTGCACATTTGTTAATTATAAGTCAATTATAAACGCAACACTTCCTGCTGATTGGATGTTTCTAGCACATCCTAGCACAGGCAGATTGGATGTTTCTAGCACATCCTGTTGGGTTTAGGGCTTGACTCCAAGATACTTGTTTGTATGTCTTGGGATGATACATGAGTCCACCCAATTTCATGCATGTACGTAAAACACAGTGTGAGGGCCACTTCGCTGAACTTTTGTAGGTGGTGCTATAGAGCCATTTGTCCATGCCTTATTCTAAAATGTATACCTGATGTAAATTTTCGCCACTTTTGAGGTTTTTGCAAAGTTTCATGACTTTTCAAGCATGTTTAGGCCCTCAAAACTGCGATTAATTTGGGAGAATAATAATAATAATAAATGGAGAAGATACAATAGGGCTTTGTTAAGTCTGGGTTAAGTGATGACAGGAGGACAGTTATGGCACTGCTCTGGCCTTCCCCAGAGAGGGTGACCCCCAGCTCAACTCCCTGAGATTCTCCAGGCCCCCTGGAGATTTGCAGAGAGGACTAGAGAAGTACATTCCAAACACATCAAAGAGATTTTCTAGAATGAGCAAGAATACTGTCCATTTTGTCCATTTTGTATATATATATATATATATATATATATATATACCTGTATATATATGTGTGTGTATTCCTCTGTTATCCCTTAATGCCCTACCATAGTTAGTGCATGTATTTCATTACTGTTGAAGTTTAACTGTTATTTAATGGCAGATGAATGAATAACCCTTTCCCTTACTTCACTTCTCTCTCGTGTGTGGTATCAAAATGATCCACAAATTATTTCCTAAATAATGATGCACAGAACATAGTCATGGCGTGCATCATACTCAATTTACAATAAGTTTATGTGTTCGGGTGCAAACAGGACATAAACCGTACCTGTGTAAATCATTTGTCACAAAGAAGGACAAAGAAATTTCTCCCGCGCAACCACCGCCCTTTTGCCATTGGTCAAAAGACCTGACAGGGGCGTGACAGCTGTGCCTTTAAGACCACCATGCATCGGACAACTCTTTGCTCAGAAACTTGGAATCTATTCCAAACTTCGTGGGACCTGCCCTTCTTCAGGACAGTTTCCCGGCAATCTTACTTCGGCAGACTTCGACACTTCTCGCGAAACTTCGCTCTCCGAACGAACTTCGCGAATCCACCAGGACTCTCTCTCTCTCTTTCTCTCCGCACACCAGGATTCTTGCCGACGCAACTAACTGTTCAATGCAAGTATCACAATTCAATAGCGCAACTGCCCCTTTGCTACCAAGGTGAACTTTGTAGAGAAAACCCGGTGGTTTGTGTTCTGCTGATTTAATGTGCCATTCTTTACTCTTTACTCTGATTTTTCTATGCTTTCTCTTGTATGCGTGTGAATGTGTATGTGTTTTATGTTAGTTAATCAATATCGTATTTCAGTAGCTTAGTCAATAAATATTCATTTGTATTCACTCATGATTGTCTCTGCTTAATGCTCATAACACATCCCTTAAACTGTGCGATACTGTTACCGGCTCCGTATGTATTACTGTATTGGGCACGGACCGTTGTTAATCAAGGCCAGAAGAATAACGCGTTTATTGCACCAGGTAATGCTACAAAATACATAGAGTTTATAATCTTTATCTGTGTGTATTTCCATTTGAGCCACAAATAATTATAACCTGAAACTGAACCGTGTTTTAAATAACACTGTCTTAGTTTCACAATAACTAGTGGAGATGCTGGGGAGTGTTTAAATAATACCTTCCTCACAGAATCACTACAGTAGTATTGTAGTATTGGGCACGGACCGTTATTTGTCAAGGCCAGAAGAATACAAATAGAATAATTATCATGCGATCGGTTGAACACTCAGCAGATGAGTGAAATAATGTTCTTAACTGAAGAAGACTTTATTAAAAGAATAAAAGACCAAAGTGGCTGATTAGTAATACCTTTTAATTTAAGTGTTTTAATGTAAGTGCTAGCATTATGTCATCTTTTAGCTGTTATTAATATGTATTTAAAGAACAGGTTACTGTTAACAGGTCAGAATGAAAATGTATTATTCATGGTAACATACAGATGAAATGAACTGCTGATGTTATGGGTAATGCTTGAGTATTATTTTTAATGTAAATATGTACATTTTAAGGCAGTGGGTTAGGATTAAAAATAAATAAATAATTTATCTGCAGTCATCAGTCACATTTTAAATTACTATGGTGAAATGAGGACATACATGTACATAGTTAGAATGTCCGCCCATTTAGGCCTATAGCAGATGGTGTTAAACAAAGTTTAAAAATTATTAACTGACACCCCACCTCATGACGTTCTTACAAGGTTGTGAGGACTAACTGGCAACGTTATTGTGCTTTGTCTGAAAAGTCGGAAAAGCAATGCTCCCCTGTATGTGTTTCTAGGTAACCTTTACCATCAACAAGATGGCGGACATGTTGATGTGTCGCTTTCAATGTCAATGCACTGTACATTTATATTCTTATGTCTATGTGGCACAATAGCGACCTATGCTGCATCCCTCAATTACTGTATGATCTTGCAGTTATCATAGCCATTAATTAAAGGAAACGCATTCTCGTTGGATAAAAAACGGCACGTCACAATGTCCTGCTGGTACATCGCCACATCACGACCCGTGACGTTGAGAGATTGAAGATTTTAAACGCAGAAGTCGCTAAACTTACCCAATTTTTGCACAGGCTACAGTTTTCATTAATGGATGCTATTGTCTTCTATGATGTGAAACAGAACCGTCTTTGGTAATATCTCAAAAATGTTGTGTAGGTGTTTCATTACCCTTTAAATTAAAATTTTAAACTCTGTGTATGTATTTATTTTTTATATTTTATGCATCAATGTATAACCTTTGCCCCTCTGCATCTCTGTGATTGGCTAATCTGCAAAACTAACACTGATGTAGTTGCTCAATAACTGATGTGTTTATTTTTAACCAAAATAGATTGCAGGTTTATAATAAATGTGAATATTAAAATAATTGTAATGTCTTTATGAAATTATGAATGAATGGATGGCACCACGCTGCTGCGATTTCACCCCTTCAGGCTCACAATTGGCTAATTCAAAGTTTGGTGTGGCCATTTTGGGTTGACATCACTGTAGTCCTTAGTGTTACTTTACTCAGGACTCACCACTTGAGAATTTGTTTAAGACTTTGCTGAAATTGATTTTCGCTTCTTTATACAACTATTAGACAGGTCCTATTTTTTAGTAATAGTTCTTAAAACCAAAGCACAAAGAGCATTTTATACATATGGGTCATGTTGCTTTTATAATAGTTGTGTTATTTAATAGTACTGAGAGTCTAAAACCATATTCTTTGTGGGATTTATCTGTAAACTCACCTTCACTGCATGTACTTCAGAATCTTCAGTTATTTGCTCAGGAATGCCATGAGCTCCAGTTATCCCAAGGAGACTCCCATTATCTGTGTTTTCAGTAAAGTATGGTAAAGAGAGAAGTACATTAGCTATCAGAGGAGTGTTCTAGTGATGTACTTTTAACCTGATAAGTGTCACTGATTCATTTTACATTTTATATTTTATTTCTTTATCATAATTCTGTCACAAAATACTATAAATATTCACAGCATAATGCAAGAATTCATCTCCTTAGCGCAAATCCACCATTGGTGTTTTGTAAGGTAGGCTTTTGATGTTCATTTTAATTTCCTGTCACTGTGCAGGTTTATAATAACTAAATATTACTTTGTAACCCATACAGAAATCTAATATACTGCCTTGATGATATGAACTTGTGTGTTTTTAAATATATAAACATATATATTTAATATATAAGTTACCAGCAACTTTGGTTTGTGGAAATTCATCTAAAGATTCGTCACTCTGTGAAGATTCGTCACTCTGTGAAGATTGGTCACTCTGTGGAGATTGGTCTCTCTGTGGAGACTGGTCTCTCTGTGGAGACTGGTCACTCTGTGGAGACTGGTCACTCTGTGGAGACTGGTCTCTCTGTGGAGACTGGTCTCTCCGTGGAGACTGGTCTCTCCGTGGAGACTGGTCTCTTTGTGGAGACTGGTCTCTTTGGAGTGGAGACTCTGTGGAGACTGGTCTCTCTGTGGAGACTGGTCTCTCTGTGGAGATCGGTCTCTCTGTGGAGACTGGTCTCTCTGTGGAGATCGGTCTCTCTGTGGAGATCGGTCTCTCTGTGGACATTGGTCACTCTGTGGAGACTGGTCTCTCTGTGGAGATTGGTCTCTCTGTGGAGACTGGTCTCTCTGTGGAGACTGGTCTCTCTGTGGAGACTGGTCACTCTGTGGAGACTGGTCTCTCTGTGGAGACTGGTCTCTCTGTGGAGACTGGTCTCTCTGTGGAGACTGGTCACTCTGTGGAGATTCGTCACTCTGTGGAGACTGGTCTCTCTGTGGAGACTGGTCTCTCTGTGGAGACTGGTCTCTCTGTGGAGACTGGTCTCTCTGTGGAGATTCGTCACTCTGTGGAGATTCGTCACTCTGTGGAGATTCGTCACTCTGTGGAGATTCTCTCTGTGGAGACTGGTCTCTCTGTGGAGACTGGTCACTCTGTGGAGACTGGTCACTCTGTGGAGACTGGTCACTCTGTGGAGATTCGTCACTCTGTGGAGACTGGTCTCTCTGTGGAGATTCGTCACTCTGTGGAGACTGGTCTCTCTGTGGAGACTGGTCACTCTGTGGAGACTGGTCTCTCTGTGGAGACTCGTCACTGTGTGGAGACTGGTCTCTCTGTGGAGATTCGTCACTGTGTGGAGACTGGTCTCTCTGTGGAGACTGGTCACTCTGTGGAGACTGGTCTCTCTGTGGAGTCACTCTGTGGAGACTGGTCTCTGTCTGGTCTCTGTGGAGATTCGTCACTCTGTGGAGATTCGGTCACTCTGTGGAGATTCACTCTGTGGAGACTGGTCACTCTGTGGAGACTGGTCTCTCTGTGGAGATTCGTCACTCTGTGGAGACTGGTCACTCTGTGGAGACTGGTCTCTCTGTGGAGACTGGTCACTCTGTGGAGACTGGTCTCTCTGTGGAGATTCGTCACTGTGTGGAGACTGGTCTCTCTGTGGAGACTGGTCACTCTGTGGAGATTCGTCACTCTGTGGAGATTCGTCACTCTGTGGAGACTGGTCACTCTGTGGAGACTGGTCACTCTGTGGAGACTGGTCACTCTGTGGAGACTGGTCTCTCTGTGGAGACTGGTCACTCTGTGTAGAAACTCCTTTCGATGAAGATCTGTTTGCCTGTGAAAAATATGCAATTTACATCCTGTCAATCATGTCCTTGTTATGTTGATCTCTGTATTTAATAGCTGTAATGTGAGAATGACAGACTTTGTTTTAAAATAAAATTACTGCCATTTCTCTTTTCTGCTTTTTAGAACATGCTCAAATGGCACTATATTGTTCACTGTATAACATTTTCATGACGCATGGGAAGACCTGGGAAGTAGGTAGCGGAACAGCTTTACAACATGTAAAAACAAAGGTAAAGTGGCACAAGTGTGCAAATAGACACTTTGAATACACAGGGTAGGTAATGAAAACCAAATGAGAGACAGGGGAACATGGTAAATTCCAAACCAGACAGGACAGACTGACATATACTGTAAATTGTTATTTTGTCTTCTGGAAATATCTGCAGCTTCTGAAGGGGATTCATAGCTTATGAACAATAAAAAGCTGTACTCTTACCTTCCCTGCTGCTTTTGCTCCAAACGCAACTGCTACTAATCCACCTACTGCTCCTGCTAATCCTGCTGCTGCTCCTGCTGCTAATACTGTCTGTGCTGCTCCTCCTCCTCCTGCTGCTGCTGGTCCTGCCTGTGATGCTATTTCTGCTGCTGCTGGTCCTGCCTGTGATGCTCCTTCTACTGTTGGTCCTGTCTGTGATGCTCCTTCTGCTGCTGCTGCTGGTCCTGTCTGTGATGCTCCTTCTCTGCTGCTGCTGCTGCTGCTGGTCCTGCCTGTGATGCTCTTCCTGCTGCTATTGCTGCTGTTGTTCCAGTTAGAGCTACTATAGGCAATGCATTCTTTACCCACTTTACACACTTTACTACTAATTTTAGTTTTTCTATTACCCACTGCAAGTTATCTATTACCCACATTAATTGTTCCCTAGCTGCTACAACTGTTACTGCTCCTGCGACTGCTCCAGCGACTGCTGATCCTCTTTGGGTTTGCACTCCTACTAATGCAGATACAGCCACTGCCATTCCTGTTAGACCTCCTGTTACCACTCCTGCACCTGCATACACTGCTGCAGCTGCTAATGTTTTTGTTCTTGCTTGTGTTTCCCATTGTAAACGCAATATAGCTGCTCCTGCTCCTGCTCCTGCTACAGCTCCTGCTGACAGGACTGCTGCTTCTGCTGTTCCTGCCATATCTACTGCTATTGCAACTGCTGCTACAATCAGTGCTATTGTAAGCATTTGTGGTGCTCGTCTCACTGATTGTGCTGCCAGTGGTCCAGTTGCCTTTCCTTCCCTTGTCTTTGTTTCTGCTCCTTTCACTGCAGCAGGAAAAAAATGAAAGACTATTGATATAATAACAGAAATACAAACATATTAAAATTACACATGGATTGTCTTTGATCCATGGATAATATGATTTTATAAATATGGTCTTACTCATGTTGTGTAATGTTGAAACCTCAAGATATGAAGATTAAGGTCACACATTCATTTCACAGCTCCTCCTTTTTCATTTCCTTTATTCAGATCATTTACCTTCCTGTATAGAGACATCCAAAATTATCCCAAATCTCTAGGACATATTACATACTGTTTATAGGTATTGGTACATTTGTACAATGTCTTTAAAAACTGTGTGCAGAGGAAAAATAAATGTGGAACATACAGAAAAAAATAAATAAACTAGAAATAAATGAACGAGAAATAAATAGTTAGGCTAAGTTTAGCATTTTCTTTTCTTCAACATTTTCCATTCTCCAACAATGTATTTTATTTATTTGTCTACTTTTTTCACACGTTTAATTAGTTATATACGTATTTTATCAGGAATGTGTGTATTTATTTGCACATTTATTTATTGTTTTTGCAGGTTTGGTCCTTTATACTCCTGACAGAAATTATTCTCAGATTATACATTTTAAGTGTAATTCTGTATTGAAATATAGCAAAAAAAAATTGTACAGGTAATTAATTGTAAAAAAAATATATAGGGAATAGGAGGATCAGGCGTTGGATGCGGCCGCTCTGGTGCCGCTCGTGGCGGCTGTGACCGCTCTAGGGCTGACTGCGGTGGCGGCTGGGACTCTGACCGCTCGGGTGCAGGCTGTGGCGGCTGTGACCGCTCGGGTGCAGGCTGCAACGAAGACTGTGGCGGCGGCCGCTCTGAAGCGCCGGGAACAGGGGACTCAGAAGCGCCGGGAACAGGGGACTCAGAAGCGCCGGGAACAGGGGACTCAGAAGCGCCGGGAACAGGGGACTCAGAAGCGCCGGGAACAGGGGACTCAGAAGCGGACCTAGGGGAGACAGGAACTGGGAACCTAGCGGAGACAGGGACTGGGAACCTAGAGGAGACAGATACTGGGGACCTAGAGGAGACAGGGACTGGGGATCTAGAAGAGGCAGGGACTGGGGGCCCAGAAGAGGCAGGGACTGGGGGCCCAGAGGAGTGACTATCTAGCCGCGCACTAGAGCTGGCTAGATGACCTTCTTGGGGAGGTAGGCCCTGGGACAGGGATTCTGCAACTAGGCTACAAGCAGCTGTAGGCAAGGAAACAAGAGTAGAATAACCAGGGGTAAACGGACTTGAGAAATTAGGAGACTGTAGGGATACATCACCAAAAGTTCTACTACCTCCCTGTGTGGAAACCAATTGACACGAGTTTCCTGTCACTGGTGGTCTAGAACTGCCCATAATTGCTGCATGCTGGCTTTGGATCGCTAGATTGCAAACACTCTGGCTGGTGAGTCTTCCCGCTGAAGACAAAAGCTCTGCATGTATATGGGACTTGCTGGCAGGCTGACTGGAAATACTAAGTTGCTGTGAAGACCCACTGTGGACACTACTCTTGGCTTGAGGGACCAAGCGACTAACACCTGCCGAAATAGAACTAGAACTGCCCTGAGAACTTGCAACCCTAGTTTGCTGTATGAAAACAGCCTGAGGTGAGATGGGTTCGAAAGACTCAGATGAGAGTGTACTAGAACTCAATTGAGAATGGGGCAAATAACCACTACCCACACTACCTTCTCCCTGAGATGACATAAACTGAGCTGATGCATTCCTCTGCGGCCCAATCAGAGAAGCTGGAGAGTGCTGACTAACTAAATTTGGATTACTTGTGGACTGACTAGAATCTAGCCGTGAGGAACTAAACTTGGAAGGAGATCCAGAAGAAAACTGGCTAAGGGTACCTTGAGACGAGACAGGACCATTGAAAACCCTGAAGTCTTCAGAAACAAGTTTCCTAGAGCTAACTTGAGATGGGACAAGGCTACCCCTAGAAGCACTACGTCCTCCCTGGTTAGATGCAAACTGACTGGCAGATCCCATTAGGGGTGACGCAGCAACGAGAGCAACTGGTCTACGTGACCCCTGACAGTTTCTTGATTGGGTAAGAACATCTTGTGGTGAAGTTACCGCAACATTTACATACCTTGTAACAGAAGCAACTTGAGCAAAGACACCTCGAGACTTGGGACGAGAGAGGCTCTTATAACTACTTCCTGTCTGCACCGGGGAACGACTAGAAATTGCAAACCTTGTCCGTGACTGACTTGGAGGGATGACTGGAAACACACTGGTGTCACTTGAGGGCTGACCAAACCCTTCTACAGGTGAAGACCTAAGCGTACTAAGGGTCACTGAACTACGTGAATACAGGGTAGGGATCTCCTGAGATGACAAGGGGAAGTAACTGGAAGGGGCGATCACATGAGCAGGGACTAGATCTGGACACTCTAGAGCGGAGTATGGGGGTTCTAGGATAAGGTCTGGGAACTCTGGGGAGTCTAGGAAATAGTCTGGGAACTTAGGGGATTCTAACACGGAGACGGGAAATTCTGGAAATTCTAGGGCGGAATCTGGAAATTCAGGGGCGGAGTCTGGGAACTCCGGGGCGGAGTCTGGGAACTCCAGGGCGGAGTCTGGGAACTCCGGGGCGGCCCTCTGGGCCGGAACATAGGACTCTGGATCGGCCATCTTGGCCGCGGCGAAACACTCAGCGGCGGCCATCTTGGCCGGAACATGACTCTCGGAAACGGCCCTCATGGCCGGGACAGGACTCTCGGAAGCGGCCCTCTTGGCCGGGACTTGACTCTCGGAAGCGGCCATCTCGGCCGTGTCAGAACCCTGGGGAGCGGCCATCTTGGCCGCGGCAGAACTCTCGGCGGCGGCCATCTTGACCGCGGCAGACCTCTCGGCGGCGGCCATCTTGGCTACGGCAGAACTCTCGGCGGCGGCCATCTTGGCCGCGGCAGAACTCTCGGCGGCAGTCATCTTGGCCACGGCAGAACTCTCGACGGCGGCCATCTTGACCGCGGCAGAACTCTCGGCGGCGGCCATCTTAGCCGCGGCAGAACTCTCGGCGGCGGCCATCTT
This sequence comes from Beaufortia kweichowensis, assembly GCA_019155185.1. Lineage (NCBI taxonomy): Eukaryota > Metazoa > Chordata > Actinopteri > Cypriniformes > Gastromyzontidae > Beaufortia > Beaufortia kweichowensis. The sequence goes on from CM032801.1 coordinate 796,256, forward strand.
AGCCGCGGCAGAACTCTCAGCGGCGACCATCTTTGCCGCGGCAGAGCTCGCGGAGGAGGCCATCTCAACCAGACGGCGGAGGGGGTGGCACCCACAACTGGCCAACACCCAATCCATACATGCCTCCAAGCCTCCAGACGGCGCCCATCCGGACAGCTTGGCCCATGACGCGTCGTTCAGCCCCCAGAGAAATAGTTGCCTCTGGTGATCCTCAGGAAGCCCCGAAACCATCCCGAAGACGGCAAAACATACCACGTAGGCCTCCACCGATTCCTCCTCCTGACCCCGGTAGAGGATGGCTTTGGCCCGGGCAGCATCCATGCTGGTGAGAGAGAGTGAGAGGGAGAGAGAGAGAGAAACAACAGGGAAAAAACAAAAGACACACAATACAAACAGGTAAGCAAAAAAAACAATAACCCCTGTTATCTTTTGTGGGCCGGTCGTACTGTTACGGTGCTGGGTGGAAGAGACCAGGACAACAAGGAATAAAGTTCAAAGGTATCTTTTACTGGTGCTAACAAGATTACAAAATGCAAAACAGGTGTGCTGGTGTCCAAACAAAAGGTGCAAGGTGACAAAACAAAGTCCACACAGGCAGAACCGTGACACACACATTATTTGTTAAATATAAAAAAAAGAAAAGAGACGAAAGAGGATATGCATCTACTTCGAGAGGAAATCTTCAGCGAACTGGCCACTGTACACAAAGCACAGGCCAAATCAAAAAGCAAGTGCACAGAGATGGGAAAAACACTGAGTGACACGATGAACCGGGTGACAGTACTAGAACAGTCCAATAAGAGCATGGCCAAAGAATACAAGAAATTGCACGAAAAATGCATGGATTTAGAATTTGAGGATCCCTGAGGAAGTGGAGGCAGGAAGCCCAGTTCGCTTCATGAAAGACTTCTTAATGGAAGTTTTCGGGGCCCAAAGACATGGGAGATTCGCCTATGACGGTAGATTGTGCGCACAGAACACTTGCGGGAACACAAAACTGGGAGAATGGCCCTGAGCGATCGTAGTGCGTTTCCATTACTACTCCAACAAAGAAAAAATCTTGAAACTATCCAGAGGCAAAGGCCGACAAAGGATCTCAGGTGCACATCTGTCCACAGGTTGGAAAACTTTGTGCTGCGTTCAATCCAGTGAAAGCCAAGGTACGAGCTGCAGGGATAACTTACAGTTTGTACTAACCAGCCAAACTGGCAATTACTATTGATGGAATCAGGTACACCCCTGTTTGAACACCCCCAAGATGCTGAAAAAATTTGTTGAGAAAAACTCATGCCCAGATTAATGGACTGCACAATGTAGACATGAACACAAAGTTTCAGGGTCTTCATTGTAATAAAGACTTTAGTGGTTAAATATAAGTTTTGATTTTGTATTATTCTTTAATTAAGTACACCTCAATCAAGGAATAATTGTTATTCTTACATGAAACTATGTTGACAAAAGAACTAAAATAATGTAAACGGGTCTATAGAGCAAAAGGAGCTAAGAGGTAAGTCAAGTTGTTACTTCCTTTTGATTCATATGATGGGTAAAAAGGATTTTCCTAATCTGTTCCGTTCTGTTTTGAATCATTTTCAAATAGATGCGATGTTCGATTTTGTATTAGACCCAACTTTAGTTAGATCCGTAAAACAGAATGGTACCCTTACCTAAATCAGCAGAATTACTACAAACTTACATGAAAACCATTAAATAATACAGTCCCTGACAAAAGTCTTGTCGCTTGTGTACAAATTGACCTGAAGTGCCGCTGAAATATATTTCTAATCAAGATTTTTTTACAAGAAATGGCTCATTTTAATCCCAACAGCTGTTGTAATAATGTTTCAGTGCAAAACTAAACTGTCAAAAAGTATTCTAATATTCACAGCTTGGTAAAGCCCATTGAGTCAATTTTTGCAAAGACATAAGTGTTGTCGCCTTGTCATGTGAGCTTCACCTGTGACTAATAATGGATCAATTAGGTCTCAGGTGTGTATAAAAAGAACCCCAGTACACTAGACCTTCACATCAACTGCAACTAGACCTCTGCAAACATGCCTAAGATTCACCTTGAGACTAAAGTTTTGATTATCAAGAGGCTTAAGACCAGATCCACTGCTGATGTGGCAGACACCTTCAATGTGTCTCAGCGTGAAGTACAGAGGATAAAAAAAAATTTGAAGAGACTGGAGAAGTTTTTGACAAGCCCAGGTCAGGCAGACCCCGCAAGACAACTGCTCGAGAGGACAGTTTGTTGGTTCGAAAATCCAAGGCCAGCCCATTTTCCACTGCAACAGAGCTCGACGAGACCTGGTCACCTGAAGTCCCGGTGTCAACCAGAACAGTTTGTCGGATTCTGTCTCGAAATGGCCTCCATGGTCGAATCAGTGCCCAGAAGCCAGCACTAAACAAAAGACAATTGAAAAAACGTGTGGCATTTGCCAAGGCCCACAGCCTGCTAAAAGGATGGACGCTAGAAAAGTGGCAGAAGGTGGATTTTTCAGATGAGTCTTCTGTTGAATTACACCACAGTCGCCGCAAATATTGCAGGAGACCTACTGGAGCCCGCATGGATCCGAGATTCACCCAGAAAACAGTGAAGTTTGGTGGCGGAAAAATCATGGTCTGGGGTTATATCCAGTATGGGGGTGTGCGAGAGATCTGCAGGGTGGAAGGCAACATCAATAGTCTAAAATACCAAGAAATCTTAGCTACCTCTTATATTCCCAACCATAAAAGAGGCCAAATTCTGCAGCAGGCTCCATCGCATACTTCCATTTCCACATCAAAATTCCTCAAGGCGAAGAAGACCAAGATGCTCCAGGATTGGCCAGCCCAGTCACCAGACATGAACATCATTGAGCATATGTGGGGTAGGATGAAAGAGGAAGCATGGAAGACGAAACCAAAGAATACTGATGAACTCTGGGAGGCATGCAAGACTGCTTTCTTTGCTATTCCTGATGACTTCATCAATAAATTGTATGAATCCTTGCCAAACCGCATGGATGCAGTCCTTCAAGCTCATGGAAGTCATACAAGATATTAAATTTGGATCTCACAGCACCACTACTTAATTTGCTGACATATTTTTGTATTTGCAGTATTTTGTTCAATTTCTGTATAGGCGACAAAACTTTTGTCTTGCCAAAATTTGACCTTTCTGTCTTGATTAAATGATAAATCTTTTTTCAGTGAAACTAATTTATTTCAGTGCATTAAACATAATTTGGGAGGGTTTTAGCTTTTCATATGAGCCATTTCTAATACCAATTGATTAATTAAAAGTCAGGTTAATAGCAGGTGTTTCTACAAAATAGATAAGTGACAAGACTTTTGTCAGGGACTGTAGACCACTGGAGATTCACCTTTCCTAATCAGCGACTATAGCAAAAGTAATTAGCCAAGTAAAATACTTAAGAATATTTATACTTAAAAATAATTAAGTAAAATACTGCCAAAGTAATACTGTCAGACTATAGCCAAAGTAATTCTTCAGATACAATTTGAAGCTAAATATAGCCAGTTAAATGGAGATTTGATAATAATTTACTAGCGTACAGAACCTTAAAAAAGGCTCTCTCTCCAATCAGAATTTCAGTTGCTTTGTGCCTCTGAGACAGCGAACCTTCTAAAAAGGGCAAAAGTCACATATTATGAACAAGGAGAAAGAGAAGGCTCTTGGCTCGGCATATTAAAGTGAAGACAGCTTCAAGACAGCTCAGGGATGCAGGGAGTATGGCAGGCAGGCACAGCGTCTGGTTCTCTCTTCAGGGAATTATGGTTACATACATAACCTAAGACGTTCCCTTTCAAGGGAACTCACGCTGCCCAACACCGCCATACGAGCCAATGCCTGAAAGTGTGAATCCGTAGAGCACAACTATGGCAAAAGCATATGAGAGCCTGGCATAGAAGCCAGGTCCAAGTCAGGTCCATGCTCGCACTGGACACACCAAGTTTACCTTCTCCTGGTCCAAATTCCAGAAAGGGGAGGACAGAAGGCCTACAACTAGTGTTGTCACGATACTAGAATTGCCAATTTCGATACAATACCTAGAAAAGTATCGATATTCGATACCATTTTCGATACAACAGGGAAAAACTGCCACAACATTAAGGCCTTAATTTTTGTTTTTTATTAAAAGATAAATATGACAAGGCTGGAACATGAAAATGAGCCTGAATGAGGTATATTTTTACATGAACAGAAACATATTGTGCAGGTCACAAGCCTCTATTTCAGGGCAATAAAGTGCAAAAATAAATAAATAAAACAGCACAATCTTTTGTATTTTCAAGAAGAAAAAAACTAAAACTATTGGCAGCCCTAGATACATGTTAATAGAAAATAAAGATGTTAATGGAACTATCCATAAAAACCTCAATTTAAAAAAAACAATTAAAACAAAATTTGAGTTTTGTACAAGTCCTCTATTCCAAGGCAAAAATGTGCAAAAAGTAAAACGGTACAATATTTTCTTTCAGAAAATCAACAACAACAAAAAAGAAATCAGTGCAATCTTTGTGCATTTTCTAGTAACAAATAAACAATCAGAAAACAATATGGAAACAATTATTAGTCAGTTGAATGCACACATTCTCTACAGATTTGAGTGAGAGTAACACCCTAAGGTTTTTCTGACATTTTCAAATTTTGAGCTAGGAACACCAGCATATCAATGTGTTCCTCAGTACTCAGTAAGTACTGAATACACGCTCTGAAGCTGAGCTTGAGGCAGAGATACACAAATACTTCTTAGCCAACTGTGCCAAGTTAGGTAAAGTTTTCTCATGGGTCTTCCACCATGTGAGTGGGTCCTCTTCTGCACTGATATAAAAGAAATATTACACATTTAGAAACATTATTTGTATTTAGTTTTTATTTTTAGATCAGGTCTTTAAAATTAACTAACTAATCTTTGAACTTAAGTTAATGGTAATAATTTAAAAAAGTTGCACTTGTTAACATGAATAAACATAAAATACTTCAAGCATTTATTAATCTCCTGTTAACACATTTTCTAATTAAAAGTTGTAGGGCTCTGTTATTATCATTTAATGAACCAGAGTTATCATGAACAGCACTATTTTTATTAACTGATTTCAATTTGGGATTTTTCTTTATATAAGTATGCATGTCGGTCCTTCAGGTGCTTCGCTAAATTAATAGTGTTAGCGCCGTTTGTTAGCACTGCTGTGTAGCAGCGCTTACATAACGGCTTGCTTGTGTCCTTCGGCTTCCAGCGCTCATTTGCCTCAACGCCGAAAAAGTTCCAGACAACACTCCTGCCATGTTCTTTGTCGACCAAAGCCAGTCGTGAAGACTCTGCACTCGCCATCTTTCAATATTGACCATATGCGCATGAGCGTAGGTGAGAGGACTCAGGGCTCTGTTGGCACTTCATTCACGTGCAGTCAGTGTGTCAGCTTCGGAGAGGAGAGAGATAATGTGAAAGCGCAGCTGGTATCAATATATCGATACTGTTGGACATGAGTATTGGAATCGTTTCAAATTTTTCAGAATCGATACGTATCGAAATAATGATATATTTGACAACACTACCTGCAACACAATGGGCCACGGCACATTGGAGGGTACCTTGGGCACGTAGCCCTGTCTTGGTTATAGGAAGGCTTTAGCCATGCCTGGGGCAAATTCCAGGCAGGAAGGAGAGACTGAGAGAGCTTGGAGATCCCCAACTCTCTTCAGCGAAGAAATTGCCAATAAGAAAATGGTCTTAATGGTGAGAAATTTTGCTGAAACAGCCTCAATGGGCTCAAATGGAGTCTTAAATAAGCCCTCCAGTACCACCACCAGGTCCCAAGCTGGAACCAGCGGGTTTCGACCCACAGACTGGCCATTAAAAGAGGTGTGGTAGGCACGTACACTCTATGAGTTGGGCCCCTTAGGGCCCCAAACCCAAAGTTTTCACATCTCTTGGCAAGGGTGAAGAATTGTGCTCTGCGCTTGAGACAGGAGATCCCTCCTGATCATCAGCTCGAGATGGGTGATCTCCAGGAGTGATATGAGGTCCAAACTCGGGCCAGTCAATGCGGTGCTACAAGCAACAGGCGTACCCCGTCCTAGTGCACCAGTGGGGCTGGTGGTTAGGGAGAACCATAATAGCGAGTGCGTTGTCTCTCGAGACGCAAACAGATCCACCTCTGCTGGGGAAAAAAACTTTCCAGATTAAGTTCGCCACCCCGGTGAAGTCTCCATTTCCCTGGCCTCGGCCCCTGCCTCGACAGGGCTTCCATACCCCTTTGGAAGAGCAGCCTTTCATAAAGTGCAATCATTCCAGGGTGCTTTATACTTCCTGGTCCTGACGTCACCCTGCCTGTGACGTTGCGGTTTGCCATTCGGCGGATTTAATAAACAAGCGCAGGCATTCCCATACCGTCGCTACGCTGACGCAGCGCGAGTTCCCTTGAAAAGGAACTAAGTGTTTCTCTATCCTTTTAAAAGAAAACATCCTGAAACTCAACAACTTTTTAATAAGTGGTCCAATCCCCCGATTTCTTTAGCAGGTTGAGTTACAGTGAAAATTTGTATCTTTTTCTATTTCAGTGCATCCCAATATCTATTAAAAAGCCTTTTTTTAAATCTGGATAAAATAGTTACTCAGTACATTTAGAATAAAAAAAGAATAAAGAAGATATTTTTACAGAGAACCAAACCAGAGGCTGGGATGGGGCTGTCTCATTTTCAATTGTATTATTGGTCATGTAATATAAGAGCTTTCTTCTTTGTAATTCAAGAGGATGGACAGATTGAATAGTGTGACTTGGAAAACAAATTGTGTTCCCCTCCTCTTGGCAAGCTTTAATCTATGCAGCCTTATCAACCCCCCATCCAACTTGAATAAATAATCCAGTTGTCTCCAATTCACTAAAAATCTGGAAACAGATTAGGAAACATTTTAAGTGCCAGGCCTGTTCTGTTTTATTTAAGTTCTACACAGACTTCATTTATCTAAACTAAAGCGTTCTAGGGTGTTTTCTTCAGTGGACCCATCATGTGAAAGATGTGGTCTATCTACAGCATCATTAGGACATATGTTCTGCAAGTGCCCTAAAATTCATAATTATTGGAACTCTGTCTTCCAAATATTGTCAGAAGAGCTGAACATTACCACTAAACCCAGACCCAGTTATAGCCATTTTTGGTGTCAGGAGTGACAAATTCTATTGACAAATCAATACAATATGCTTGAAGTCCTGGCACATAGACTGGTTTTGTTTAACTGGAAACAGAAAAATCCACCTAGTTGTTCAAGCCTTATGTTATAATGGAACATCTTCAATTGGAAAAGATTAGATATTTAATAAGAAATAATACATATACTTTTTACACAATATGGGCAACTCCATTACCCCTTTTTCATTATTATTATTTATTTATTTTAACAAAAATTTACATACTTTTTCTGTTATAAAATCTTTGAACAAATGTAACACTTTGTTTAAAATGTTTTTTTTACTTTATAATCTTGTATTGTATAAATCTTTGTGCCAACATGTAAAATGTAAAAAGGGTTTTTTTTTAAAGTAAAAAAAACAACTTTAAATTGACTGTGATAATAGAAATCGTTTTACTAATATCATTCTTCATAATCTGATTTATACAGAACCAGAAGCAAATAGCGCATAGGTTTAGATACATCTATTGCAGCGACCATTGCAATAATCAATCAAAAACTTACATACGTTTGAAGAAAATCTAAATTGCAAAAAAACTGACAGCAAGATGGCAATGATTGGTAGAGTTCCTGAATTTGAAAGTAAGAAAGAAGATTTTGAAACTTACTTCGAGCGCTTTGCCAAATGTGTGCCTGCTGCAGCAGGGACTGGTGACGCGAGAAACAGAGAAAGCGATGAAGGGCAGAGATAAGAATGCTCTCTCAAACACCTCTCTCAACTGAAAACATGAGAAACAAAACTCTGAGCACACCAGACGAGACGAGAATAGAAAAGCGGGAGCGACGGACACACACAATGTGCAGCTGAAGGCAGTGCACAGAAGCTAAAGCGCAATCATTCAGGGATGCTTTATACGTCCTGGTCCTGACGTCACCTGACGTTTAAAAAACATGCTTCAGACGCAATCACGCGCAGGCATTCCCATTACGTCGCTACGCTGACGCAGCGCGAGATGACATTGCAAATGTAAATGCAAATGACATTGCAGCAGAAAAGAAATCAACGCGTTTCTGAGCGTATTGAGCGTCTTGGGTCCCTCTGAGTATGGACTCTTGAAGAATTTAAAGGTGACCTATTATGCAAAACTCACTTTTATAAGTTGTTTGAACACAGTTGTGTGGCTGCAGTGTGTGAAAACAACGAGCCTATAATGATAAAAATCGACCCAGTCATTTCTTTATAATCCCCTAACATTGAAAGCATCCCCTAAAATTCCTTCACTTTGTTACAAAACAAGGTGGAAAAACCCCACCTACTTGTGACATTCAGGGCCCTAGTAGCAAAGACACAGACCTGACAGAGAAGGTCCGCCTCCTCCAACAGTGTGCTGTAGGCTGCAGGAGGAAGAAATGGCTGCGTCTAAATAACATTAGATATTGTGTTTTGGGATGCAACAATGAACATATAGGATTCTCCATAGACTAACCTTGTCAGAGCCACTGAGGACAGAGTGATTATAATTCGTTTACAAAGGAAATATTCCTGAAAAAGCAAGTAAAGTATTATTTGTTTGTGCCAATCATTTCACGTTGGACTGCTTTACAAGCTTGGGACAGTTCAACGCGGGATTTGTTCAAAGATTGATGTTAAAAGAAGGGTCATTTACATTGCTGCCTTCACGTGTTACCAGAATAATCGTGAATAGGAATGTGGTAGTTAAATATTGCACATGAAAGCCCTTTGATGTAGACCATGTGAATTTGTCATGCTCATAATGCTCATAATAATAACAAGTCTGAGTTTATAAAGTTTAAAAAGTTGACAGCATGCCAAGGCACCATAAGACCAGTTATGTTGTTCTTTTAATCGCGCTGTGCTCCCTGTCTGTGTGATTCATAAACACACGTTTATTATGATTGTCTCTTCTTTAATCTCTCCTGTTTTGTTGTTGCGGGCAAAGATTATTAAGCCCAAGACTGGAAACTCAGTGCGGCCGCCATTTTGGAGTGAAAATGCAAACTGGAAAACTGCAAACCATTACATATACCAAAGGACTTACACATTGACACAAAGTGACAGGGAAATAGAATGTTTCATTAAAACCAAAATATACATATACGTATGCATGTGTGACGGTCTTGCCTGGGCGGCTTCACTGCACAATGGGGATACAACACGTGTGAATAAGGATTCGATTGCACGAAGAATAAATCAGTTCCACAGCATGTCTGGTTAGCTCTGCTGTTTTATTTGTAATGGTTTTCTTTCCTTTTTAAACCTCTCAATCAAGTAAAATCTTTTAGTTTTGTGATGCCATAGTATAGTGGATAAGTTTGAGAGTTTGTGATTTATAAACATTTTCAATGAGTTATTCACAAATCAATTCAATAATTAAACAAATTCAACATCTTCAGATGGAATACAGAGCTATTCAGTTAAATTCAGTTTTTAAGGGACAACATCCCCATCTAGTGACCATTACGTGTAACTTTACATTAATGAAACAATCCATTAAACACATTAAAACAACATTTTTTGTAACATACCTGCACAATGGGGATACAACACACGTGTGAATAAGGATTCGATTGCACGAAGAATAAATCAGTTCTACATAAAACACAAGATAACATACAAATTACTTACAATTGTGTATAAGGCAAAATAACTCAGCATAAAATAGCACACTCGACGCCAAATGTGCATTAACAGTTCCCCAACAAGTTCACAATGGGATGAATCCACAATTAAACAGTTATTTGTGTTTCAACAGCTTTTTAACTGATGTTTCTCAGACAACTTTAAAACGTGCAACTCACCCACAGCATGTCTGGTTAGCTCTGCTGTGGGCGGTCCCTATTCCACAAGCTAGTGATCACGCACCACATAGATGGCGCTGTCCCCATTTATGCATATATTTA
>CM032801.1:806419-888856 GCA_019155185.1 Beaufortia kweichowensis
GTGAACTCCAAACTCTGCAGATTAACTTTGTTTTGACATTGTCTAATGTTCCAAATAAGTTGTATACTTTGACTTAGGTACTGAATTAAATTCACAGAAATGTTTGCCTTTTCTGTGTTTGTCAATATTATATATTACAATATAATATATTAGAATATAGATTAAATATACGCTATAATATATTTAATATATTAGTATACTGCAAATGTATCTCCTTATGATAATAATACAATAACATGATTAAAATATAATATAAAATATTGGCAATAGTATTAATGTAATATTATTAATGGTATATAATCAGATTCAAAGTAACTAGTAACTTGAGTAGTTTTTTCATTGCAAACTTTTTACTTTTACTCAAGTAATTTTTAAGACCGTGACTTTTACTTCTACTTGAGTAACATTTTCTATAGTTACTTTTAGTTTTTCTGAAACTTTTATGTAGTTTTTAGCTACTCTTATATTACGCTTACATTAGTGACAGGATGATCTCACATGTCCACACATTTTTTTCCACACATCTGTGTTGATTTAAATCATACTCATTGTTTTTATAGTATAGATTGCTTGTTTATATTTATATTTTTGTTTTATTATAGAAAGCACACTTAATTAAAGATTAAAGTGCATCTGGAATTTATGTTGAGCCTGTAATTAAACATCTTATTTATTGCACACAGCAACCAAATGCCTTTATTGCCATATCAAAAAACTTTATTCATATAACTATCGCTTCAACTTTTTATCTCCATCCAACATCCAACATGTTTACTCAGCTTATGTAGCTTTACATACTCATTACATCACACCAGCTCACACCAGAGTCATTCATTTCAAAATAAAAGTCACACAATATTACTCGAGAACACCACATTTTCCCCCTTTTTAAAAAACATACCTTGTGGTGTACCCAAGTATCAATATTAATGACTTAATCTATTAAATTGTCTGCAACACAGTCATTGTGATCATTTCAACCACACTTAACTCTTTAGTATTACACTGAAACAACATATGTGAAACATTAGTGTACAGATTCCAACATTCTCATTAGAACTTCATTCAGAGTAACACAACACTGTTGCATAAGCAATGGATCAGAAGTACACCAATAGATCAGACCTAAGTAACATTCAACCAACTAGGTTTGCAGTCTTTATGTTAAGGTCTAGAGTTATGAACATTTCCCCTATAATCAGTGTCCTCAGCAGCAGTTGCTGTTGTGCATGAAAATGCAGTGAGATTGGAAGCGTTCCAAGTTTTCCCATCACTGAGAACATATGTACCCACCCCCAGTTTTTTGTTTACAATGAGTGGATCTGTGAACTTCCTGTGTCCTTTTGAAACATACAGATGGTTGCAGACTCTTACTTTATCCCCCTTCTGGTAACAGGGCATGTGTGCTCCACGCTTAGCATCAGTGTACAGTTTTATTTTGCGTTGCTGCCGCGAAACCCTTTGGCGAACAGTCATATCAGTCATATCAACATTTGGCAGCATCTGGTTTTAACAACACTGGCATGCTTCACACTAGATTTTAATAAAAAAATTGCCAAAAGAGAAAGAAAAAATCAATTGTTACGATGACATCATAGTAAAAAGGGTATATATTTTGAAATGGCCAAAAAAGAAAGAAAAAAATCAATTGTTAAGATGACATCATAGAAAAAAGGGTATACAATTTAAAGTCTATGTGGCTGTGATGTGGAGATTGTGGAATCTTACAAATACCTGGGGGTCTACATTGACAATAACCTGAACTGGACTTAAGAGGCAATATACAGGAAGAGCAATAAAATGCTGAATATGTTCTTTTAGTCTGTGGTCAGCAGCTCTGCTGTGGTGTGCTGGGCACTGGTATGAAAGCAGGTGATCGGCTGAAAAAACTTATCAAGAAAGCAAGTTCTGCCATTGAAGAGGATCTGGTCCCTCTGGAGGTGGTTGAATAAATGATTGATGTTGAAATTGCTTGTCATCATGGACAACACCTCTCATCCTCTAAATGACATGCTTGTTGAATTGTGGAAAATGCCTCAGTCCTCTGTGCAGAGGTAAACCGCGCTCTAGGTGAAGCAGGCATTAGAACCCGTCCCTCCAGCTGAGATTCCACCGGGTCCTACAGTCCATACTTCATTGTGCCCAAGAAGGGAGGGAGTCTGCGCCCCATCCTGAACAAATATCGTCATAGGATGCCCTTCAGGATGTTCACACAAAGGTCCATCCTGACGTCAGTGTAACGCCAGGACTGGTTCCTGGCTATCAACCTAAAGGATGCGTACTGTCACGTGTCTATTCTCCCTTGACAGACCCGTCCTGCGGTTTGCTTTCAAGTGGAAGGCGTATCAGTACAGGGTCCTCCCCTTCGGTCTGTCCATGTCCCACCGTGTCTTCACCAAAGTTGCTGAGGGCGCCCTTGCCCCCCTCAGGGAGCTAGGCATATGCATACTGAATTATCTCGACGACTGTCTCATTGCAGCTCACTTTAGTGAGCTGCAATTTTTTAAGTTAGTGTGGCCCACAGGGACCTTGTGCACCTAGACCGACTGGGGCTTCGGGTCAAACTCTTTTCTCGGCATGGAACTGGACTCGGGCACTATGAGAGCACGCCTCACCAATAAGTGCACCCAGACGGTACTCATCTGCCTGAGGACACACCACGGTTTCTCTGAAGCAATTCCAGAGGCTCCTGGGATACATAGCATCCTCAGCAGCAGTAGTGCCACTCAGGTTGATGCACATGAGAGTACTCCAACACTGGCTTTATGCTCGAGTCCCGAGGCAGGTGTGGCGCACAGGCTTGCACTGTGTTGCAATAACACTGGAGTGCCGCTGCACCCTCAACCCATGGACCAGCCTCCACTTCCTCAGGGCCGGAGTGCCCCTGGGGCAGGTGTCAAGGCATGTCGTAGTCACCACAAACACCTCCAAATTGGGTTAGGGTGCAGTGTGCAATGGGCGTGCTCTGGTACTCCATGACCGAGGCTCCCCTCGGCATGGATGCCCTGGCACACAGCTGGCCATGGGACAAGTGGAAGTGGTCACTGGTCCGGGGGGCCAACATGGCAGACATCTGCAGAGCTGCGGGTTTTGCCATTTTACATGGGGACACAAGTGACTGACAGAAAGGGAACGTCTGATAGAGGGAATGAGACGTTCTGTCCCTCATGCCACAATACTGCTCTGTCTGCTGAACGCGAACCGTGAAAGCCCCACAAGGCTCCTCAGCATTACTCAGCAAAAAGCTGTTGAATGAAGCAAGTTCATTGGCGCTTTTAATGTAAAAGGTTCTCAAGACGTGCCTTACCTTAAAGTTGGCCCGGACTTCTGGCAACAAAGACTCTTTTATACAGAGGTTTCTACCCTAAATAATGCACTTACTGCAAAAAATATAACTATTACAAATTATACATGCTGTTTTTATAAAGCATATTTTTGACTATATACAGTCTAATCAGTGTCTACACCGGCGTTTTCCTCACACTAATGCTACAGGCTAATGCTTCGCATAAAAGCAACACTCTACTGAATAATCACAGCTTAAATTATATATACAGAGTATCAGCTTTAACAATGTAGCACTGTTTCAAAGCAGCTTTACAGCAAAACAAAAGTAGATTCCAGATGATTTCAGTCATTGGCAGCAGAAAACTGCAAAAAAAGTAAAAAGTAAAAAGAAAAAGAGTAACGACCAAAGGATGTACAAACTTTAGGTAAACAAAAATTAATAAAACTACTAGAACAGTACTCATGTGGTTGAAGAATCGACTCTGACGACAAACTGGAGATCTGAAGAAGGGTGAACAGAAGGCTTCTTCCAAGCGGGTGAAGCTTCAGAGATCTGTAGCTTCAGAGATCCAAAGCAGGGTTTGTTCTTCAGGAGGGAGATGAGTGGAGCACTAATAGAACTAAAGTTATTGATAAATCTGCAGTAGAAATTGGCGAATCCCAGGAACAGTTGGAGATCTTTCACTCTGTGGGCATCAATAATGTAATTGAGGAATTGGATTTTAGACTGATGAAATTTACTGTTCTCTAGCTTCAGGTAGAGATTATGGTCTCTCAGGCGTTGGAGTACTTGGTTCACATGCTTGAAGTGTTCTGTAGGATTAGAGGAGTAGATCAAAATGTTCAATATATCAATATAAATAATTAAAACTGGCTGACGTAGTCACAGAATATTTCTTTAATGAAACTCTGGAAGATTGCTGGGGCGTTGACCAAACAGCATGACAATGTATTTAAAGTGACCAAGTGGGGTTATGAAGGCTCCAGCATTGATACAGGTCAAAATGTAAGCATTTCTCAAGTTGGGTTTAGTAAAAATAGTTGCTCCTTGGAACCATTTTAAGGGACCAGGGGAATCTGAATATTATTATTTAAGGTGCGGTAATTTATGCATGGCCTCAGAACTCCATCCTTCTTACCCACAAAAAAGAATCTAGAAGCGGCAGGGGAGGTAGATGGTCGAATGAACCCACTGTGGAAGGCCTCACTAATGTAATCCTCCATGACATTCTGTTACAGGAGTGGGAGCTAGTAAATCTGTCCTTTCCGTAAGGTCGACCCAGTGGTTCTGGTAGGTAGACAGCCTTTGGAGCAGGAACTTCCCCAGTGAAGGATTTGACCGGTGCCCTAGCAGACTTCAGGTGTGTGACATTAAAGCCATGGGCATCCCAGAATGAGATCAATGGTGGAACCCTCCAGCATCCAGAAGGATAGCTCCTCAGAATGGCCATTTCCAAAGCGTGGAAAGTGTGATTGTGGGGGGAGTGAAAACAGATGTGCCATCGACCCAATGGCTTTCCCAAGATGTTGTTCAATGGTCAATGGTCATGTTTTTTTCTGGACAGATTCTTTTTAAGATATCATGAGAAATTTCTGCCCCATAGTCAATTAAGGCTTTTGCTAAAACAGAAACATAACGAGACATTACTATAACATTTGTTAAAGGCAACTTAGACATAGAGACAGGAGGCTGGATCACACTCACTGTAGGTCGAGGAGGACGAACAGGAAATCGTGAAAGGAGGTGTCCCGAGAAATGTTAATGATCGAGTTGCATGGGTTCAGGTGCTATAAGATTGGAGACAGGCACGCACTGAGATGACAGAGGAGTGATGGCATTAGACAGAGGGACGGACGCTGGTGTTGCAGCAGGCTTAGGCTCTCTGTGGTGGGCTTGGGCACTCGCTCAGTGTGGCAGGATGATGGATGGCTGGGTTCTGGGTCGGGAATGGGGCTGACGATGTCCTCTAGCCATCTGCCGGTGAAATGACATCCACAATTCATCAGCACCCACTCCAAAAAGGTGCGAAAACTCTCTTGAGTACCCTGCCTGGACAACTTAGCCTTTGTGGCGGTGTTAAGACCCACGTGGTAGAACCTGCAAAAGCAGTTGTCCTGGAAGTCTGTTTTATACCTGCAGGGCAAGGTATAAAAAAAAAGAGTACTGTATGGTCCTCGAGAGAGTGATCCCCCTGCTTCAGGAGGAGGAGTTGAACGCTGGGGGTGTTCATGGTGAGGAGTAGCTGGTCAGTTCTTCTGTTAAGGGGGATCCGGTGAGGGAGAGAGGCAGACAAGGCAAGTTGAGTTAATGAAGATGGTTTACTTAAAAAATGATGACAGGTACAGCAAACAACAAACATCCAGTGAAAACAGACAACGGGTTATCCAAACAGGTGAGAATACAAAAACATCCATGGAGACAAAAAACAGGTAATAGATGGGTCAAACAGAAAATGTACAAGCTAGGGATACACACTCCATACATACACGCAAGAACTGACAAAGACTGGGTGAAAACAGAGTCCATATAAAGTGTCCGGGAGTCCATGGGGAGGTGCAGGGTGAAACCGTGACACATAGATTATACCTGTTTAAGTGGGTACTTAACGAAAAAAGTTGGGGACCTCTACTCTATAGCGAGCGGTTTGCCCTGTAATGGAAATGTAATTTATTTCTCTTTGTTATTTCATTTTCTGTATATCTCTCAGTATACTAAATAATAAAAAGGAATGTACTCTTCACTGCTGACATGTCACCCTTTTACCCTGAGATAAACCAACTGCTGATAATGTCGTTTCACGATACAACATGAGTTTACTTGTAGTTTACGCATAGCTAAATACAGACTTCTAACATTCACCATAGTGTCATTTTCATGACACTGCGTCTCATTCCCTTATTAACCTGGGACATTTTGTTTGCTTGAGCATCAGTGTAAAGACACTGCAGGAGCCTTCACCAATCTATCTTCCTTCATGTGATGCAAAAAACATTTTGTTGAATGTAACCACACAATATATTAAAGATTCACTTCTCTTTTATTCATGTCAATTATGCTTTAACCTTTACCAGATTTATACATAGAAATCTAGAAGTAATACTTGTACATACATTTACATTGTATCAGGACCCCATCTCACGATGACTTTGGAACAGGGCATTCAAAATTTGTGGTTCTCTACTGACTTCTAGTTTAATCTCACCTTTAATTTTTAATCCGAGTAAAAGCAGATAGTTCCATTGTAGCTGGGGAACAAAATCACTGATCTTCCTTTATTGGTTTACAATAATCTTATACAAAGAAACTTACAATAAAGTATCATAACATCTAATGGAAATGGAAAGAATTTATACATTACCTGCCAACTATCAACTTGATGGTATTTGTGAAGACGCCATTTAAAGCTAGTGTAAGAGATACAGCTGAAAAACAAGAGATGAGAGAGATTGTGAGATGTGATATAAAGATGTACAACTGCTGTTATAAACAGCAACAGCTCTGCTGTTGAGTGGCTATTTCAAATTCGAACTGTAAAAAGAACCAATTTATGTAAAATGAAAATTGTATCATTTTATTGTATATTTACTCGTATGTCTTTCATGCATAACCATCTAGACAAAAGGAAAAACTTTGATATAATGACTCAGAATGGTGACTAGACAAAAAGCACCGCATGTAGCTCCTCAATTGGTTCAAGTTGTGGGTTCAATTTCTAGGAAAGACAAGTATGGATAAAATGTTTATCTTTAATGCATTGTTAAGTGAATCTAAATCTAAATATGTGTAACAGTTGGACTCACAGACAGACAGGTAAGTGAACCAAACAGGCAAGTTTATCTACACCGATGCAGTTAAACAGGTAAGAAAAGAATACAATGAGTGTAATGTCCTTAAGCAAACAACAGTATTAACAGTTCTTATCTTTGTTGCTGTTAGATGTCGTGTACGGCGACAGTGGAGATGATGGCAGTAGCTGGTGGAGAGAAAATACACAAGTAGAGAATCCGATGGCTGAGTTGGAGAACAACGTTGGAGAACAAAGGGACGCTGGAGAAGGATGAAACACTGGAGAACGAGGAAACGGGAATTGTGAACTAGATAAGTGGCAGGTAAGTAGTAGTATCGGGTAACAGTCCTTTCCGTAGGGAAGATCGAACAGTGTGCTGGGTGCTCCTTTATGTGTGGTGCTCGGTGATGATGGGATTGGGATCAGGTGCATGCAATTAGAACTCCGGTGACTGTGAGCGTGGATAGGAGGTGGTTTTTAAATATTAGGTCAGAGATTAGGTCTTTTCCAAATGACTTGAGGGCCCTAAGGGTATCGCGGGGAAAACTATGCAATGCTCATACTTCTACACCACGTAAACCTGACCCACGTGACCCATGAATGACAACACCGCAGTGATCTATACAGCCTCCCTCAACTACTGCAATACTGTCAATACTTAATAAGTTCAGATTTTGCAGATGACCCTTCACTCTGGGAGAAACTCAAAGACACACAGTGCAGTTGCTTCAAGGTTTTACCCATCAATACCTCAAATGGTTAGTATTTTGTGGTTGAGGATGGGGTCATTCTTATTTCTGCCAACACAGCGGGCAATACGTCTGGCCACTTTCTGCCTGTTTGTAATTTGTACATTTGTAATTTTTTTTTTTTTGCACGCTTCATTCTCTCCACCACTCTGGAGGACTTGGGGTGATAGGGAATATTGTAGTGCCAGTCAATAGTTAATGACTTTGCCAGCAACATCATGTGTGTGAAATCGATTTGTATGTGTTAAAATGGAGTTACCGGAAAAGGCAGAGTATCATGGGGTGCTTTTCTGTGTGGGTTTGTCTTTACACATGTAAGACATGAGATATAAATTGTGTCTTAATTTGTACCCCCATTACTGTGACCCATAAAGGTGAATGCAAACAATGGTTGGGTGTCAGAGTGCACAGGGGTGGAGAAAAATACAGCACAAAGGTCTATTACTGTATTAGGCACAAACTAGTACCATCTGCTTTTCTGATCGGGTTAATAGTAGAATTGTATGGAGAACATGTAGGGATTATTACTCCTTGCGACAAAAAAATGGTCATTAAATGGCTGTATCCCCTCTGTTTAAAATACATTGGTTTCTTAGTCATCTTTATATTGAGACCACAGAGTTGGATCTACCTTAGGGAACAAATTAATGATATTTCATTGTGGTTTATTTTGTAATCATCTTTTAGCATGTGTGACATTAAATCCCATGATATCTAAGAAAAAAATTCACACATCTCTATACCCAACTTGGGCATCATGCCATGTCCCATGTTCAATGAGCAATTGGGAATAATAGCAAACTTATGATAGAATGAAACATGATCAGGGGCCCTCACTTCAGTTGATGGGGTCATGTGTCATTCAATGTCAGTCCCAGAAACTATCAGTTACTAATTGAGAAACAAAGAATTGAATGTGATACTGGACTGACATTGCTCTGTGGGCACCCCTAATTTTTTATTAATATCTGAATTCTGTAATAAAAGAAAGCAAAAGTATACAGGGGGCAGTTGTGGCCTACTGGTTAGAGCATTGGAAGACCAGAAGGTTGCCGGTTTAATTCCCATAACCAGCTGGAAACAATTGCTCCCGGGTGCTACAATAAACCCACTTGTATGTTGCCTTGAATAAAAGCGTCTGCTAAATGAATAAATGTTAAATTATGAAAGAAACTATGTTGTATATACAAACCAGGAACATGCACGACAATCTAATATTCTCTGGTATTCCCGGACAACTGTCCGATAACCATAAATTAATGATCAGAAATTTTATGGAAACTGTAAACCAAATAACCTTCCACAGAGTTCACCATATTGGTTTATGTTTATGCAAAATGCCTCGTCCCATCGTCACAATCTAATGTCCTTTCCACCTTGACTGTGCATTTCCTGGAAGCCAGCAGAAGTGAATCACAATCAGTATAACGTAGCAACGGCTGCATAGGCTGAAATATCTGTTGCGTAGCTCTCTCACCCCATTCGAGCAGCTTGAAAGTTCCGACTGAATGTTATCCAGTCCATCTTGCAGAGTTTTAAAGTGTGCATTAACTGTTAATAAACAGTAAACTGATAATAAACAGTTGCTGGTCCTCCATAGCGGAGACGATCATGGTGGCGAGAGATTCATCCATCATACTTGCCTTGTGTGGTTGTTCATGCTGTGTTTCATTTCCAGTCAAATTGCTGTGAAAAGAGGTCATACCGTCGATGTCCAATGTTAAAACATAAACCCCAGTGTCAAAAAACCCCCCAAAAAACATACACAGTCAGTAAAAAGTTCCATGGCTCCAACTGTTCAACTGCTGTACACCAGTAGACTTTTTATATAATAATGGGTTTATTTTTATATAATATTTGTAAATAGCAGCATAATGGCGACAAAATAACATAATGAATTGCACATTGTCGAGACATAATAAGCTTTAAAACATATTTCTATATTTTAAAGTGAATACACTTTAAACATGCTCAGGGACATTTACATTTACATTTAGGCATTTAGCTGACGCTTTTATCCAAAGCGACTTACAAATATTAGGAGACAATGAAGCGACACATCAAAAGCGGCAACAATAGCACTGAGAAGTGCTTTCCTAAGTTTACAAAGTAATGCAGTGCTAGATAAATACCTGTAGAGGAAAGAAGAGAGGTTTTTTTATTATTATTTTATATATATATATATTATGGTGTCAGGTGTTAGTGGAAGAGGTGTGTTTTTAGTTGTTTCTTGAAGGAGGTGAGGGATGTGGCAGAGCGGATTGCGTTAGGGAGATTATTCCACAAGCCGGGGACAGAGAAGGAGAAAGAGCGAGAGAGAGATTTAGTGCCCTTCTGTGATGGTACCACCAGTCGACGTTCGTTCATTGAGCGTAGGGTTCTGGATGGGTTGTAGGTATGTAGAAGAGAGTTAAAGTATGAGGGTGCAGAGTTTGTAATGGTTTTAAATGTTAGCATTAATGATTTAAATTTAATGCGGGCAGCCACCGGTAGCCAATGGAGGGAGATGAAGAGTAGTGTGACATGTGCTCTTTTGGGTTCCTGGAACACAAGTCTTGCTGCTGTGTTCTGTATCATCTGCAATGGTTTAATTGTTCGTGCAGGAAGACCGGCCAGAAGAGCATTGCAATAGTCCAGTCTGGAGATTACCAGGGCTTGAACTAGCAGTTGGGCAGCGTGCTCTGTGAGATATGGCCTGATCTTCCTGATGTTGTAAAGTGCATATCTACAAGACCGTGATATCCTTGAGATGTGTTCAGTAAAGGACAGCTGGTCATTGAAGATCACACCAAGGTTTCTAACTGATTTAGATGGTGTGATGGTTGTGTTGCCAATTTGAATTGTGAGGTTGTGTTGCGTTGCAGGTGAGGCCGGAAGTACCAGGAGCTCAGTCTTGGCAAGGTTTAGCTGAAGGTGGTGTTTAGTCATCCAAGATGAGATGTCATTTAGGCAGGCTGCAATGCGTGCTGCTATTGTGGGGTCATCTGGCTGGAAGGAGAAGAAAATCTGTGTGTCGTCAGCATAGCAGTGGTAATCAAAGCCATGTGATTGAATGATGGGTCCCAGGGATGTTGTGTAGATAGAAAAGAGGAGTGGTGCAAGAACAGATCCCTGAGGAACACCAGTGGCCATGGGGTGGGCTTTGGACAGCCCCCCATTCCATGACACCCTGAAGGACCTGTCTGAGAGGTGGGATTTAAACCACCGGAGTGGGGTACCTGTGATCCCTAGCGATGAGAGGGATGTCAGAAGGATCTGGTGGTTAACTGTGTCAAAGGCAGCAGAAAGATCCAGCAAAATGAGGACAGATGATTTAGACTCTGCTTTTGCCCGTCGCAGTGCCTCAGTGACCGACAGAAGTGCAGTCTCTGTGGAATGGTTGCTCTTGAAACCGGACTGTCGTTTGTCCAGTAGGTCGTTCTGGGAGAGGTAGGATGAAATCTGATTAAAAACAGCTTGCTCTAGTGTCTTTGAGATGAATGGGAGGAGAGAGACAGGTCTGTAGCTATCTGTGAGGGAAGGGTTGAGAGTGGATTTTTTAAGCAGAGGGGTGATCTGGGCCTGCTTAAAAGTGGTGGGGAAGATGCCAGAGAGGAGTGAGGAGTTTATAATGTTTATAGATGACCTTCTTGTAATATTTTTATATAGAGAGCCAAACATGCATTATTTAAGCTGCTTCTGCTCAGAGTTAGCTGATTCTTTCCTGACAAAGATGTGCCGCATTAAAAAGTCTCACAACCACACAGCAACAACAACAAGGACTGTATTCTTTGTATCTTTATATTTCGCTCAGGTTTATTAGTGATCCCTAGCGGCAGCAGCTAACATAACATGCTTATTTTATAAACCAGTACGGTAGGCACATGAACAGCAAATGCTTTACTACTTTAATAACTTTGTAACTGAAGTATTAAACAACTGGCAGTCTGTGGGCTTTATACGGACCGCAGTGTCTTTAAATACTGCCTTTTGGACCATATTATTTTCTTCTCAGATTCCACCAGAATGCTTCATTTACTTGTTAAATTCCCCAACATTGGTGCTCCCAGACACCCCTACAAGAATTATACTTGAAAACATGTCACCTTTTTCACCTCTTGTGAGTTTGCAGGAATGCTTATATCTTATGACTATAATAACTATGAATATAATAACTTATGACTCTCCCTTTTCGTAATCACATTGCCCATCAGGGCCTACTCAGAATGTCTTACGTTTCTCTGAAAAAGCCTTTATAAGCATTATAAAAGCCGTCAAAATGCTTTTCCACAGCAATTTATAAAAAAAAATTCTTGTTCATACAATGAATTTATATCCTCCAAAACACTAAATCAGAAAAGGGTGACAAACTTATAAAACCTTAAGGGGCATTTTACACTTGGTCACTTAATGCGTTCTCTCTGATTGGATAGTTATCCGATCTCAAAAAGACCAGGTGTAAATGCCCTCCGAAACGTTTCCGAGACAGATTTAAATCTGATCACTCAAACCACTTCAGGAGGTGGTGCTGCTCCAATGCCTTCTATACTTGTTTTCCTGATTTATTCTGCCCTCTAGTGGCTAGTATTAATATTGCTATGTTAAAAGGAATAATCTGTTGCGTTTAATTACATTTTGGGACAAAAACATTTTAAAAATTCTGTGGCATACATAAAGTAAGTAAAGTTATAAAACTGCATGTTGGCTTGACAAAGCCAAGTCTGAAAACTTTAAAATATTTTGAAATTTAAAGGTTTAAGTTTTTATTTTGAAAAATAGTTTGATACTATCATGATATAATATAATTCTAGCATGCTTTAGCATGATGCTAGCACGTTTTAGCTTTCTCAAGCCAACATAATAATACGTTATAAAACGTTATAAATACGTTATTTGTAAACCAGTTTTTAATCCACAATGAACACCTTTATAAATTAATATGGGTTAATAAAGAATGTTAAAAGGTTAAAATCTGAAAGCTGAATAAATGGACTTTCCATTGGTTTGTTAGGATATGACAATATTTGGCCGAGATACAACTATTTGAAAATCTGGAATCTGAGCTTTCAAAAAATATTAATGAAATATATTTAGCATTTAAAGATGAAGTCCTTAGCACTTGTTGTATCCAATGCAATGGATCCAATAGATGTGGTGCACTCTCCCAGTCAATTACAAGAAATTTACTTGAGTTATTTAATTATACAAGGTTTACTTAAAATACAAGACAAGGACAGGAGAAAGCAAAGGAAAAAAGAAAGACGTAAAGATAGGAGAATGGGACAGAACCAGAGAAGAGTCATCTCCGGAGCAAGGTAGATAATAAGATTAATTAGACAGCAAGAAAAAATAAATAAGAGATTAATGAAATTGGTGAAAGAAATATTTCTATCTGATGATTTTTGTTATGAATTAGAAGCTGTAACAGACAAGGTTGAGGCTTTGGATTTACAAAGTCACTTATCAGCTTTGTGTTAACGCCTAGAACATGTTCAAGTGTATATTCTTAGTTCTAC
The DNA here is from genome assembly GCA_019155185.1 of Beaufortia kweichowensis. Taxonomy (NCBI): domain Eukaryota; kingdom Metazoa; phylum Chordata; class Actinopteri; order Cypriniformes; family Gastromyzontidae; genus Beaufortia; species Beaufortia kweichowensis. The sequence continues at coordinate 819,740 of CM032801.1, forward strand.
AATGCAAACTGCAAAAACATGCCATGGTTAAGGTACCACGTGTGCATACGCTTAAACTGCAAAGTTGCAAAAGAGTGGAAAGCACAAATGTTGGGCATATGTCTAAATAAAGAAGTGTTCATGCTGTACTGAGGGCACTTTGTATTGTACTGGGCAACTATAAATTGGAAAGCTGCACACGGCCCAAGGCCAAACCTCATGGTGAAGTGCTCTCGCTGTTATGTTTTTATGATTATTTGGAGTTTGTTTATTAAAGCAAAGCCATTTTAAATGGTGATGTGTTAACCTCTTGAAGCACACCCCTATTTTAGGCCCAACCAATGAAAATTGCCTACTTTAACTTAAACGGTTGTTATTCCTAAAGCCTTTGAAGTATAAGCATAATAGTGAAAACATCTCAAAGAAGACACTTTGAGCTTTAATTTTATAAAAAAAATAAAAAAGTTAGAGAGGCTAAAGTACATTGGAATGGTCATTTTTTTTGCATAACATCCAACAATATTTTTATCATTAGCAAAAATATTTTTTATTATTAGCAAAGAACATGTCTAAAACATTTACAATGATCCCAAAGCAACAAGTCTAAAGAAGTTATGTTACAAGTATTAGGACAATAGAACAAAAATTGAGGTTTTTTGTCTGACTAGTGCCTTTTTCAAAAACAGAGACTTGAAGCTTCAAAGTTCCCTTAGATAACAAAATGATGCAAGGTCTAGAGAAAGCTATTACTGTTACTTTCACATATACAACACATGTACTTAACCATGTTTAATTAGATCTTAAAGTAATTACACATTGAAATTATTATTTTATTTTAAAATATTTTATTTAAATAGATGCAAACAGACAAATATAAACAAGCATAAACCTACACATAGCTTACCCAGTGAAAGAAGAAATCTAACTATACTAACTATAATGAGAAATGTTGCTATCAGTCTTTGTCTCTGATACACATTCACATTACATTGATATAGCTGACCATACAGGATGCAGTCAGCCTCAGAAAACAATCTTTTGTTTCTTTGCATATGCTGATATTACATTGATGTTGTTATTGTTGTTCTGCAATTGATTCATTTATGATTTATTTATTGACTTTTATACATAATTATTCATATAGTTATACTACTGTACATTTATTTGCTATTTCATATTAATCTATATTTTACATAACGATGATTGTTTTGGACACCATGCAGGTGTTACCGTGTGGCAGACGAGACATACATGAGAGTTCTGATCAAAGTCTTTACTTTTACTTCATCAGAGGAGAATCAAACAGGTACAAACCTCACTTAAGAGGGAAATAAAACAGGCAGAAATATCAGCGGTAAACCACACACTGAGCAAAACTTACAGCTCTCAGGAACAGACAGAACACAGTCAAACCAACATAATAACAACAATACCAGACGAAGAATGAAAGCAAACACACACATTATAAAGAGTCCAGTAATGACATTAAACAGGTGAAGCTGGTTGCAGGGCTGAGTGCTGGTGATAGGGAACAGGTGAGCGGAGTGCAATGAATTGTGGGACATGGAGTTCAATAGTCCGGGGATGCAGATCGGGTGAAGTGTGGGATCGAATCCGATGCTGAAGGGATCGTATTTGACTCCGTTACAGCAGGTCATAAAGAACGGTTGCATAAAGCACCTTAACTTTTCCCCTTAAGTATGACACTTAAGGAGTGATTTCCCCTTACCTAAGAGAATAACTTAAGGGCGTTGCATATAATCCCTTAAATGGTTCTCTTAGGTAAGGGAAAACGTTAAGTGTTTTACGACATCGACCCAGGTTTGACGTGATAAAATTATACCGTTGCCATGGACACGCTACTCAAACATTAACCCAGTAGCAGCTTTACACATAACAGTAGATAAAACTTATAAAAACATGGACAAGGAAAACAAAAAAAAGAAAGCCAAATTGGACAGAGGAGAAGTGTATACTTCTTGACGAATATGGAAAAAGAAAAACAATTTTAAAAAGTAAGCTTAATCCCGTTGTGACGGCTGCAAAAAAAAACATAAACAGTGGGAGGAAATAACAGAGAAAATTAACGCTCGGAATCTGGGAGTAAAAAGAACAGTCCATGAAGTAATAAAAAAATATGAAAACATCTCTGTGGTGGCAAAAAAAGAAATAAGCCTTCACAAAATGGAGTCCAACAAAACTGGCAAGCATACTTTATTAGCATATTTTTACCACACCATAGAGTGTGCTTTGTTGCAATATCACAAAGCGCTAATGGTTACAAACAGGTGGAGGACCACCGCGGCCTAAATTGTCAGACTCCACTAAAATGGTCATCATTGGGGCGGACTCACCTGTCCTGGCTGGTATCTCTGGAGGTTTAGAGAGTGAAGCTGAACCAGCTGAACAGCATAACACGGAGTGAGAGAAAATTTAATAAACCTTATATTACTGCTATGAGAATAAACAATTTTAAACATCATGGCATGGCATAATATATGACAACAAATAATATTATCATATTCGTTTCACGTATTAGAGTTTCCCAGCAATCTCAGGAAAAGCCGACAGAGTGCAAGCAGCAGTATGCCAAACCAGGCAGCAGCCAAGTGAGGTTTTATTGCTTCTTTTAAAATTATTTTAGTCTCTTGTTAATTCGACGTTGAACAGCCTCAGTATTATATATATATATAATCATCCAGCCTGCTGGAAATCTTGTTGCAGAATTGCTTCATGCACCTCTTCTGCATCGGTCTCATCCTCCTCTTCAAAGGCAGAATAGGTCTTCAACATGTTAAAAAGAACAACACAGGCAACAATAATTTTGCAAGCCTTTGACGGCTCAACACGCAGCTCGCCGTGGAGACAATGAAATCTGCGTTTAAGCTGTCCGATCGTCCTTTCAATTAAACATCTTGTGTGTGTCAAAGCATTGTTGTATCTTTCCTACGGGTGTAAAAAAATCACCCTTATTAAATTTTGCAAGTAACAATTGTAATAGCCTACACTATTTAAAAAATGTAGTTAATTTAACAAAGTTCAGAAGGAGCGTGGTCATGTAATCCAACCAATCAGCGCAGAGATGTCTATATATAGCTGTCCCTTTCCGCTGTCCCATGACAGTTTTTGCAGCATCCCTCCTCCACCCCATCGCCTCTCTTGCGACTGTATCTATCCCAGTTGAAAAAGGGGGGAGGACTCTGGGTTCAGGCTAAAATTTCGAGCTCGGAGCCTTCCCCTCAGACAGCATGCCAAATATGCTTTGTTAAGTTAAGCATATTAAAAAATTAATATTAGTATGCCTATATTATGTATACAGGATTCAAAACGTTTTTAATCAGTTTATGTAGTTTAAGTTAAATGAGTTATACATCTAAGTTGACTGTTAAGATTATTACATGCCTGTGAAGCGTTAAAGGGATTCATGAAAGGCGTCATGAGCCATGGTCGGCAGGAGTAACCAAGAGGTCAAGCAAGAGGCCACTGTGGATTCCAGCTTCAAAATCTCTCCCGATCTTGCTCTCTGCCAAAATCCTAGAGTCATGTGTACTCCCTGGCCACAATGCAACAACATTTCTAATTTTGGACAGATGGTCACATACTAACTGCACATTAATTGAATGATAGTTTTTTCTGTTCACATATTGATCTTCATGCGTGCGGGGCGCCTGAATTCTGACATGTGTGCCGTCAATTATACCACAAATTCGAGGAAACCCCGCTTTCCGAAAAAAAGAGGTTTGAATGGCATCCTGTTCGTGAGGAGATGGAAACGTAATGGTTTAGATGACGGCAAAGGGCCCCTGCAACCCGGTGAATAACTCTGCTCACAGAAGATTTATGAATGTGGAAAACATCTCCCACTACAGAACTGGAAACTCCCAGTTGTAAAAAAGCAAGGTGCTATAAGCAGCTGTAACACCGCTGGTAGTGAGTGGTTGCGCTGGGTGACACGTTCAAGGTCGCCTTCCAGTTTGTTGGTGATCTCATAGATGACCGATATTCTTGTTTTTCGTCGTTAAGATGGTCCATCGGATTCTCCCTATCACGGAAAATTCGCTTCGGTATGGAGCTAAAAAAGTGCCAAAACGATTTGAATTTGAATTTTATAAATGTGAAGTTTTGCTATGGCGTAATTTCATAAATGCATATTTTTAAATGGCGAATTTTTTGTTTTGGAATGTGTATTTTCAGTTGTATGAAATACAGATCAAGCTTTTCAAGACCAGAAAGAAATTCAGATCAGTCACTGTTTACAGACACATGACACTTCCTTTTAATTATTATAGCAAACAAACAATTAAATTATGCTCTTATTTATACATTTTCATCTTTAACTTATCTTTTATTGCGCTGTGCATTACTTTTAAAGAACGCGCGTCAACCAGCCACAAGATCACTCAATGTTTACAGACTGACACTCAGTGGAAAATCCATCTGAACATCTGCCACTGTAGAAAAGCATTAGATAAATATTTTACCCCTATCTGGAAGGGATGTTTAATGATGATTAACATTGTCATTGGTTTGTCAATAAAAAATAAATCAATAAATAAATGTTTACATTTATCTGTAAACAGTGAGTGATCTTGTGGCTGGTTTGACGCTGCGATGTGGCTGGTTGACGCGCGTTCTTTAAAAGTAATACACAGCGCAATAAATGATAAGTTAAGGATGAAAATGTATAAATAAGAGCATGAATTGCATGTTTGTTTGCTATAATAATTAAAAGGAAGTGTCATGTGTCTGTAAACAGTGACTGATCTTGTGGCTGGTTTGACGCTGCGATGTGGCTGGTTGACGCGCGTTCTTTAAAAGTAATACACAGCTTAAATAAATGATAAGTTAAGGATGAAAATGTATAAATAAGAGCATGAATTGCATGTTTGTTTGCTCTCCTGAATCGAAGGAAGAGTCAGATATCTGTAAACAGTGAGTGATCTTGTGGCGGGTTGTGTGGCCACGGAAAGATTTTACCCCTACTGCAATCTTAACTCCGCGACTACCGCCATCTACTGTGAGTCACGGGTTATCCGAGATCTTCTACTCTTCCCTGTGGAAACCGGAAGCTTGACCCCTGACCTACTTTCTGCGCGACCTGAACTTTGCAATACGAATTTCTGCAATTTGAATTTCTGCAATCTGAATTTCTTTCTGGTCTTGAAAAGCTTGATCTGTATTTCATACAACTGAAAATACACATTCCAAAACAAAAAATTCGCCATTTAAAAATACGCATTTATGAAATTACGCCATAGCAAAACTTCACATTTATAAAATTCAAATTCAAATCGTTTTGGCACTTTTTTTGATCAACACTGCTTAATGCCACTAGAAAGACAGAAACGCTGCTAAACGAACATTTGAGAACAGCAGCATTGCTAACTGCTAACAACAATGCAGAACGCGGAAGCTACGTCAGTCGTGAGTAACGGGGCGGCTCGTTCATGAATTGGTTCAGTGATGAACCAGAAAATGCAGAAAATAAACATCACGCACACTGTTGGAATCGTCTTCTTACTGGCTACATGTTTTCTCTGTCAGTATTTTTCCATTAGATCATTGGCTTGTGGAGAAAAGGGAGAATGATAGGCTATGCCTCCCAGGACGTCACTTTTTTCGACCGCACTGTTTGGAATATATCGCTACCACGCTATTTTTAAAAACAAACTTTGGAGGCGGGCTCATGTGTTTGCTAGAGTCTAATGTTTAAGACCATATACAGTGTTACGACATAAACAGTGCTCATATTGTATATTCTCTTGAAAAACGATTGATGGAGGGCAGGCTGTTCCGGCGGAATCTGATGTAAACAATAGATTATATATCAATTTTTCATGAATTATACGCTTTTATGGACAAAAAGAGCTATTGGACGTATTGCACTAGACTGTTTTCATGGACTTTCTTCAGCGCTGCAACAGATTGGATTCGACCCCCGATCGTTATATCGAAACAAAGATATGAAGTCCTGTTTTTATTTTGTGTGTTGTCATTTGGGCGTCCATCACAAATTACTATATAAGTGTTGCTGGAGTATCTTTAGCACAAAACAGAGACCATATTTTGACTCTATATCCGTAGACCTTTAAAACGATGTATAGTTTGTCAATATTATTAACGTTTTTAGAAAGTAGTTAATAATGTTATCGTAAACAACGTAACAGATAGTGTCGTCTATACCGTGCACGAACTTAGTGCGGCTCAACAGGTTAAACCTCTCTTTAACAAGTCTCTGAGTAAAGTGATTTCAACATAACCTATTATCTTAACCTGAAAAATACTACCACCGAGCCTTAGAACCCGAATCCTACAGAGTTTGGCACTGCTCAGATTTCTGAACAGCTGACAGCGCTCTCAATCTGAAGGTGACAACAAATCTAGTCATTTGTTCCTCTGATTTTTGATTATCTGCACCTTTGTCTAGTTAATTAACCCCATTATTTATACTCCTTGTTTGGTTCTTTTCTGACCGGTCATTGTCTTTTGTTTGAGTTGAGTGCTGTGTGGTTTTTTGTTTGTTCCAAGTTTCCTGTGGATTACTACAAATGAAGAAAAAAACCAAAACAACCTTTTAAGCCTTTTGTTGGATTATCTCCTTCATCTAGCACTCTTTATCCGCATCAGCACCCTGACATAACAACTGGCCTATTAATTGTTATATATGCAGCATTTTCTGTGGTTTTGGTTTTTTTCTTCATTTGTGGTTTCCTCCCCTCCTCATGGATGTACCCGCTGTAAAGCTCCTCTGCATGGAGCAAGAGGATTGCTCCCTCAAGGACCACACTAGGGACTTTTTTAGATCTGGTCCATTTAAAACACTACCCAGAAAGCTGCCTGTGCACATTTTATTACGTTGGACTAAACACCAATGCAAAAGCGAAGCTGTCCGTGCATGATCCTTGAGGGAGTTTCGCTATATTCATGGAGTGGGTTCTGGTGAGTTGCGGATCTGTCCATTGGAGGACATCGCAGCCCCACTCCTGACCCAGAGCCCAGCTAGCTATCATCCCACTGCACAGAGTGATCGCCTGAGCCCACAGCAGATGGAGAGCCTGAGCATGCCGCAACACAAGAGCTAGAGCATATACCGTAATTTCCGGACTATAAGCCGCGACTTTTTTCCTACGCTTTGAACCTTGCGGCTTAAACAATGACGCGGCTAATATATGGATTTTTCCTGCTTTCAATTTTTTTTTTTTTTTTTAAAAACACATTCTGTGACGCGGTCAGTTTTTTGGCGGCATGAAGCTTTTATTAGACCAATGAAATTGCAGAACGGGTTAAGGTCAAAACTTTTGTTTACTGTTTAGATTAAATTGAGCGCGCTCAAATTTTCTGATTGCGGTAGTCATTTTGTCACCCTCATCATGGAAAAGACACGGAGAAATGCATATGATGCAGCTTTCAAGTTGAAGGCGATTGATCTGGCTGTTGGAAAAGGAAATAGAGCTGCTGCACGGGAGCTTGGTCTTAATGAGTCGATGATAAGACGTTGGAAACAACAGCGTGAGGAATTGACTCGGTGCAAAAAGACAACTAAAGCTTTCAGAGGAAAGAAAAGCAGATGGCCTGAACTAGAAAATGAGCTCGAAGACTGGGTCAACACACAGAGAGCAGACGGCCGAGGTGTTTCAACAGTGCAGATCCGACTGAAAGCCAAATCAATCGCCACCGCGATGAAGTTTGAGGATTTCAGAGGTGGACCATCGTGATGTCTCAGATTTATGAGACGTAAAGGCCTGTCCATCAGGGTACGGACGAGTCTGTGTCAACAGCTCCCTCCCGACTACGAGGAAAAAGTTTCAAACTTACGAAAATTCACTGATGCAAAGATAGCGGAGCATTCCATTGGGCCGCACGACATCATAAATATGGATGAGGTTCCTCTGACGTTTGACCTGCCTCTCACTCGGACTGTCAACAGGAAAGGCGAATCATCCGTCACGCTGAAAACAACTGTTGTGAAAGTCAACAAGAAAGGATGGATGACGGAAGGCCTAATGCATGAATGGCATACGGAGTGTTACGGCAAGCGACCGGGAGGATTCTTTCACAGGAACAAGGCATTGCTCGTTTTGGACAGCATGAGGGCCCACATAACCGATTCGGTGAAAGAAGCCATCAAGAGGACAAACTCAATTCCAGCTGTGATTCCTGGAGGCACAACAAAGTATTTGCAGCCACTCGACATCAGTGTAAATCGTGCATTTAAGGTGGCGCTCCGTGTTCAGTGGGAGGCTTGGATGACAAGTGGGGAGAAATCCTTCACTAAAACGGGGTGCATGCGAAAAGCAACTTATGGTCAAGTCCGCCAGTGGGTGCTGACAGCGTGGAGCAGTGTCAAAAGATCCACTATCATCAACGGGTTTCGAAAGGCTGGACTGCTGCGTGTTGAAGAGGGCTCAGCGGGGGATTTGCCTCTGGATGAAAGTGACGAGAGCGACAATGAAAATGATCAAATATCGGACGAAGCAATTCTGAGGTTATTCAACTCCGACACCGAAGGAGATGACTTCAGTGGTTTCAGTGCACAGGAGGAGGAAGATAGTGACCAATGACTTTCTTGGTAGGCTACTGTTAGTGCTAATGTTTTTATTTTTTGTTACAAGCTGTGTTTCGTTAAAGCCTGTGTAAAGTTCAATGTACCTGTAGGCAGCTGCGGCTTATAGACATGTGCGGCTTATTTATGTTCAAAATAATAATTTTTTTAAAATTCAGTGGGTGCGGCTTATATTCAGGTGCGCTCAATAGTCCGGAAATTACGGTACCCGCGACTAAGCTCTCATAAGACTCATTTGTTCCCCTGATTTTGATTATCTGCACCTGTGTCTAGTAAATTAACCCTGTTATTTATACTCCCTATTTGGTTCTTTTCCTGGTTGTTATTATCTTTTGTTTGAGTTGTGCTGTGTGGTTTTTGTTGTTTGCTTACTATTAAAATCCTCTTGGTGGATTATCTCTCTTTATCCGCACTAGCACCCTGAAACTGGTTTTGTGGTCCAGGGTCACATTTTATATTACTGTTTTTTTTACCTTAATCTGTATACCATCCTTAAAAGATGGTAAAGATGGTATACAGATTAAGGTAAGACTTTGGAACACTAAACAGAGAAACAACCATACATACATGCATATACAAGTAACTATTGCACCCACATTGTAAAATTATCCAGTTTTCTCCTACAAATGACAAACTACAAATTAACGGACACAAAAATTTTATTGTTATATCAAAATCAAACTTGGTACGAAACTTAGTGACGTGTGACTTTCACTTTTTAACATTTTTAGGCTAAAGTGTACATATATTATATGTATTTTTAATAATAGAAAAGAAAAATAATTTTGAAGTTCATAGTTTTTTTTTTCACTTTTTTTATTTTTTTTATTTTGTTATTCAGCAATAATCTGACAAGTGTCTTCTTTCAAAAGAGACCAATCATACATCGGAATCCAAAAAAAATATGAGGTATAACCAATTTGGTTCCAACAGTGCATTTTTATGTATAGGCTCAAAAAGATAAAGGATGCGCCAGTTAACAGGTACATTTATTTTTCTTTTTTGTAATCTAAAGAGAAAAGAGTCACACAAGTTTAAAACAGTCAAATGTCAGTGTTGACATTTGTCAATTTGACAGAATTTTCATATTTGAGTAAACAAAGACAATGTCTGTGAACAATATACTAGCCATATTACGCCTTACAAAATGCTGGGTTATTATAACTGTGTTGGGTCATAAAGAGACAAACCCAACTGTTGGGTTAACTTAACTAAAATAACGTTTATATTTGACCTAATCATGGGTTAAAACAAACCAGCATTTTGGGTTGAAACAACCCCGCATGGATTAATTTACAACCCAACAGTCGGGTTTGTCCCTTTTTGACCCAACACTGGGTTAAAATAACCCTGCATTTTTTTTAGAGTGTATGCAAAGTAGGCAAACCTAACCAATTCAGTGTATTAAACACTTTTCACAGCCATTACCTAAAATCCATCAACTCAGGTCCTGTAATAAATAATATGACTGGTTGTTGTGGTTGACAAAAGGTGGGGGCAGTTGTAGCACAGTGGGTGTGCCCAACAACTGAGGTGCCCTTAGGTAAATGTGACTGACTGGCCAAGCATGTCTCCAGACCTAAACCCTATTGAGCATCTGCAAGGTCTGTAACATCCACCAGCTCTGTGATGTCATAATGGAGGAGTGGAACCTCCAGTGGCAACCTATGAAGCTCTGGTGAATTCCATGCCCAAGAGGGGCAGTGCTGGAAAATAATAGTGGCCACACAAAATATTGACACTTTGGGCCCAGTTTGGACAGTCTGTATTTTGAGGAGTAGTGAGTGTACAAACAGTACATTGTAGCAAAGTGTCATTCAGTGTCTTCAGTGCCGTCACATGAAAAGATATAATAACATATTTACAAAAATGTGAGGGGTGTACTTACTTTTGTGAGATACTGTATGTACATGGACAAATTTTGTGGCTTACAAAAGAACAAGGATCTTCATCTCAGGCTCTGAGGTTTACACAGTCTTTTTCCCCATGGAATACCTTTGCTTTTTGAGCAACCAAAAGGTGGGGAAAAGTGACAATAAACTTAAAAGACCATAAACTCACGGACTTCATGGAGCCTGGAGGGGTGATCTGGATTCTGAATAGACTTATAGGCAACATGGCGTCAATGATGGGGGTCTAGTTAGCAATTCCACATATTGTAATGGACTGCAGACTCGGACACAGACCGAACCAAACAGGCAAGTTTATTGCACAGATGGTGAAACTGAAATTGGTAATTGGTAAGTATGGAAGAGTCGTTTACAAAGGCAGATATAGAGTCTTTAACTATGTCATTGATGATGTTTAAATAGACTTTGTTTTACCAGGTGGATGGAACACGATGGAAATGGAGGAGTCCAGGAGCAGGTGGAGATGGATTGAGGAAGGTAAGTACAAAGAGCACACACACAGAAACACACTGGGGAACGAAGGAGATCGAGGAACCAGGAACGGGATCACAGGTTAGCAGCTTTAACATGAATATCCTGGGTCCTTTTCCATGGTAGAGACCAGACAATGTGACTGTGTGCTCTGTGCTCTTTTAGGTACTGATGATTGTGAATGAAGATCTGGTGCGTGTGATTAAAACGCGGGTGACTGTGAGCGTGGATTGGTGAAGGAGCCTGGCGTTTCCATAACGCATATATAATCCAACAATAGTCTTCCAGAGTCTACAACTCATTAGGGTCATATTATAGAGGTTTTTTATAAGGCATGCCTGCATTACAAATGTCCTTATAATACACTATAAATAGGGGCTTCATAGAAGGTGTTATCAAAACGATACGAAAAATAACAGAAACAAACCTGAAATCAACATAGCTTACTTGTCTCACAATTATTTTTATTTTGTTTTATTTAGGGGAAACATTTTGTGGAAGCTTATTTATTTAATTATTACAAGTTTTTTTCTGTTTTTCTGTTCACAAAAGTGCGGCAGATGCATGATGATGTCAAAACTCATGGTCTGGTAGTGGTGATGTAATGGTGATATTTGATCATGGCCACTGCTTGTATTTCCAAATATCTACAGTACTCCATTTTAATACATTTCAACACTGTAATATACAGTAGATACTGACTTCTTTAGGAACTCAATATTTAATTTATATTTGTCACCCATCTGTAAAACGTGATAACGTAGTAAAACCGATTTTAAAAGTTTTAAGAACCTTGAAATGCTAATGTATTCATTTTAAATAATTGTAGAAACAATAGTTGCAGAAAAGATATATAGTACATTAGTTAATAACGTGCTTTGGTTTATAGTTTACTACAGTACATACTGAATGTCTTTGAACCTTGACTGCAGTACTCACCTAAACAAGCCTCTTTAATCTCTGTTTTGTCTGTCCTCTGTATAATTTTCACCACAAATATCACAGCCAGGGGGGTGAGAAATGAAATTGCCTGCAAAGACAAAAGGACACAATTTCTTTGCTGCTTACTAAACACATTGAACACAAATATGGCATGATTATGATAAAAGCCACAAGCAACTGATGAACCTAGTGTTTTTTCCCCATTTTATTCAGTGAATGCCTACTTGCTTACTTATTTTTTATCTTGAGTTTCATTTTATTTTATATACACAAAAGGTTCTTTACATCCATAATTTCTGACTCTCAGTACCAAGAAAACCAAAGGAAAATGTAAAAATGTACATTCTGGGGTTCTTCACATTAAAAGTGACAGATTATATTAGAAAAATATCATAATATCTTAGAAAAATATTATAAAGAGCTTGCATATGTAGAAATTGCGTCTTTTTCAAGATGCAATTTTACCCATGTGTTTCTGGATTCAAGAGGTATTTGGCACCGAAAGACAGCCACAAGAATCACTGCCTCAAATGTTTGGGCATTCAGCACGCTGAGGCAATGCTGTAGATCAGGGTTTTTCAAACTTTTTGTGTGTGTGGACCACTATTTGTAATCAAAAAATTTTGCGGACCACCTCATAACACACATAATAAAATGTCTACACACAGACTTACCTGAATTAATCCGCACCTCTAAATAGGCTTACAAGCACTACTATAACTAGTCATCACATCAGTGTGCAACAGGCTTGTGAAAAGAAAGTTTACTGCACACAATGGCTGCCACATATTTAATTTATTTATTTTTTATTTATTTTTTTATGGGAATTTCCTGGTAAAATGAAGGTAAAATATTATTTTATTTTGCCTTTCCACGGACCACCTGCAGTACCCTCACGGACCACTAGTGGTCCACGGACCACAGTTTGGGAATGACTGCTGTAGATGATTTATGTTCCCTTGGTGCGTCCCTGCGGTCCTTTCATGCCCCGCCATGCTCGTTCTCCCCATCTGAGTTGGGGGAGGAGTCGGGAGACCCGCCTTCAGGCGGTATCTCAGTGACTTTCTCAGCTCGAGCTGAGGATGAGCTGTCTGTCGCAGCAACGAAGGGTGACCTTCTGTTATCGGATGCTGAAGCGGAATCCTTGGAGCTTCGGCTTTCTGGAGGTCGAGCTCAGGAGGAAGCGGATGCAGAGATGACAGCCGTGCTATCTCATGGCGCCACGGACATTGAGCTGCAATGGACCGCGCCACCACCCCCAGCGTTCGCGGCTGAACGACCACCAGAGGCGTTGCCTCCTCATGGGCACTGGCCCGAGGCACCACCTTGGCAGATATCTGCATGGTTTGCACGGTTTTCCACCTCCGTGTCGAGCCAGTGAACCTGTGTTCTTCCCCTTCTGAGTAAGGCTGTATTTCTCTCTTCACCATAGATACTCCCCCTCGGTGAGCTGTGGCCTCCCTAGTGTCCGTCCTTTTCGAAGGACGGACACTTCCTAGTACTTCTACTGTGTCCAGCGGCTCCTCCGGCTGTGCCCCGAGCCACTGGTTCACTTAGTGAGTAGCTGCTTCCCCCTGCGGGGACCAGGAAGACTTCTCACCCTATGTACTGGAAGGTCATGATGTCACTCTGTGCTATGCGGCACACAGTTGCCTGCCCATACTCACCCTGCGACATCATTTTCCATAGGGACCCCTAGTGTCGTCATCGACACAACATCGAGTGACTGACAGAAAGGAAATGTCAAGGTTACGTCTGTAACCCCGGTTCCCTGATGGATCTTCACAACGCTGCTCTGTCCGGCTGAGGACGCTGAAAGCCTCATCTCCCTTGCCACAGGCGCTGCATGCCTGTCCCTTTTGAATGGAATGCAAATTCCATTTGCCAAGTTCATTGGCGCTTTGAAGTTTAAATGGAATGTAATAGGTTCTCAAGGGCGAAAGCCTCCATCAGGGAACCGGGGGATCCTCAGCACAAAGGCTGTTTTATTACATGAAACATGCCTTATGTACCAACAAACCATATTATTTGAATGGAATGCAAATTCCATATAGGAAATGCACAGACAAAAGTTTCATTGGCACTTTGAAGTTTTAAATGGAAAATGATAATAGGTTCTCAATGAAATATAAATATCATTATATTATAAAAGGGGGCAAGCCCCTTGCTAGTGTCGTCATCGACACGACACCTCACCCCGCTTCCCTGCCATCAGGGATAAAACCTAAATGAATAAATGTAAATGGTATACACAGATGTATTAAGTTAACTAGACGCGTGATTATTGAAATACTAATAATCATTTAAGTAATACATGTTGATTTCAGTACCTAAATCTACAAATCAAATTAAATTACATTTATGCATTAGCAAAAAACATTCTAGTTGATTTATCCTCCTAAATTATTACATGTAGGCGAAGTTATCAGGTAAACGAACAGGCTTATGGGTAAAGTTACCAACAAACAGCATATTATTTGTAAATTCTATTCCCTTAAATTACTATTAAAATTATTATTAAATTATTAAATGACAATAAAATTTGACTATACAAGGACAGCCAATCAAATCGAAGAAAAAACATATGGAGATTTTGGAAATGACACAGACAAAATAAGTGATAGAGTGAAGGAACCACGGAATATATGGTTTGAAGGCTTTAATTGCTGATAAACAGGTAATCCCAAATAGGTGAGTACATCCATAAGCAAAGATAACATCCACAGCCAAAAATTTAAATATATTGAAAACACAAAGGTAATATTGCAATATGTTAGAATATATTACATGGGAGAAATTCATTGATAAATCAGTTACTGTAAGTAAGTGCATCTTTCTACTACCGAATTTTATTTAGATGAACACGTTGCATCAAAGATACCCTGCAGCCAGGGCTTTCTATTTATAAAACTCTTGCTCCGCTACTGAGTGAATGTAAATGGCCATGACAGAAAGACGAGACGCTTCAAGCTCCAAGACCAAAATCAAAAGCGTTTTTATTGTCAGGCATGTAGCATGGCCTCCAAGACCAAAATCAAAAGCGTTTTTATTGTCAGGCATGTAGCATGGCAGCGCTGTAATTTTTTAGGGTAAATATCTGTCTGTAAACATGTATTTATATCAGAAAGCACAAGGTTCCCCTCAGACAAACATTTAAATAATGTGCTCATCAATAAACATAGCTGTTTATAAACTGTCTTGTAATGTTGTAAAGTACTGTATTTGTATCTTATAAACCAAAGGGTTACTATCAGATACACCATTTAAAGTTTAATCTGCAGTTATTTGTGCAATATTCAAAAGCACAACACGTGAATCTTGGCACAGATCCAGATAATCTCCGCCTTTGACTTTAACCACTCCTCAAGCCCCAGCTGGCTCGCTTTGGCCCATGGTATTCCACAGGCCAGAAAACGCTGGCCGTTGGCCCCAAGGAAGCCCCTGCGAGGTTTGGGTGCTGCTGGTGGAACTCTTGGATAAACAATGGGTCCAATATGTCATTGGCGGCTACCCATGATCTCTCCTCCGGTCCGTAGCCCTCCCAGTCCGCCAAGTATTGCATCTGGCCCCCTCAATGATCCGAGATCTCTTTGACCAAGTAAGCAGGTAATCCAATTATCTCTATTGGAGGAGGGGATTCAGGGTCCATTGTTTCAGGGGCCAGATGCCAGGTGGACCGGTTTTAGCAAGGACACAAGAAAGGAGGGAGAAACACGGTAATTAGCAGAAAGCATGTCACAGGGTTGATCTGTTTGACAATTCTGAATAGACCAACATACCTGGGGTTTAGCTTCCTGCAGGGTAGCTGCAGCTTCATGTCCTTGGTGGATAGCCAGACTCTCTGTCTTTGAGAATCTGTCATTGACAACAAAGATGGTTGTATACCCATTGCAGTTAGGTAGATCCGTGATAAAGTCAACGGACAGGTAGGACCAGGGTCTCTGTAGGATAGGGAGCGGTTGAAGCAGGCTGGCAGGAAGTTCTCTGGAGTTTTTGACTGTCCACATACTGAACAAGCTTTAACAAACACAGTGACATCATTAGAAAGAGAGGGCCACCAGAATGACTTTCATACCAAGATGATGGTTCTGTGGCTGACAGGATGTCCAGTACTAAGGGAGGTACGTACTGCTTGGTTGGAGGGCATTCAGGTGGTACTGGGTTTGTTTGTTGTGCTCTTTAAATCTCTTCCATGAAGTCCCAAGTAATGGGTGCAACTATGACAGATGGTGGTAGTATATGTTAACTTTGTGTTATAAGATGGGGAGGGTAATGGTGGCGAGAAAAAGCAACATCTTGTTGCCTAGCCGATAAGTGACTGTGGAATGGAATCTTGTGAAAAAGAGTGACTTGTCAGGCTTGTCTTGAATTCAGTCTCTTGGCTGCCTTAATGTATTCGAGGTTCTTATTGTCTGTGATTACTTGGAAGAGATGGATGGAACCCTCTAGCCAGTGGCGCACTCTTCTAATGCAGCCTTCATAGAGATTCAAGATTTTATCTCTCACATACATTTTGTAGACATGTACAACTTGCAGTGAAATGTAAAGCTGGTAAGCTCCGAAGACTGTGCAAAGAGGAATATAAATCAACAAAATATAGAAAGAATACCAGTATACATCTAAGAATATACAGCAAATTATGAAATAATATTAATAAGTATTTACAATGTATTTACTCACTAAGAAGAGAGATGATAAATATAGGTTTAATAAAAAAACAATGGAGGTAGACAGCGATGGCAATGGAACCAGAGATGTGAAAATAAATGTAGGTTTGAGCACAAAGTTAAGGTGCAAATGCAATGAATGGTTAAAGAAATTACACTAACAAAGTCCTTAACCCTCTGGGGTCTGAGGGTGTCATATAAACATATTAATGGTTAAAGTCATACATCACTGTGTTCAGCACAAACTGTGCTACAATAATATACAAGCAACATGTATGTGCATGTTTGTGTTATTGAGAAAACCATGTTTATGCGTGGTTAAAAAGTATAACATTTTTAAGTCATTGGAAAAATAAGGACAAAAACAATAAATATATGTTCCACAAGACTTTTCATTACTGGATCTAAGATGTGAAAACCATTATGCCCACTTATTTACCTAAAACACTATATTGATTTTACTTTTGTAAGAGACTTTTTGTTGTGTAAAGGCACATTTTTGAGCACACAGTTACATGTTTGTACCATTTTTGAAAACAGTTCCTCTAGCTGCAACTGAAGAAGTAAATAGTCTTTGTAAAGCATGCCAATCCAGTGATGCAGATCCACATTCCTAAAAAATAATTGTTAAGAATTGTTAAGCATATTTTGTGTACCAGTAGACTACATGCATAACTTATGGGCAAAAAATGTAAAAACACAAAATACTGACTGTAATTATTACCCACCACTAATACTAACAATGCCCATTTATAACAAAAAACAACTTTAGCCTTTACAGGCACATATACAAATTGTGTTATAACAAACAAACCCAAGCCATAAAACATAGCCTATTGCAGGTGGAAATATAGTCCCAATGGGAAAATATGTACATATTTATAAAAAAACAACATGTCAACTGAAACAAATCATGGTTTAACTAAAGTAACCATATTTTTTGTTGTGTTTGTACAAATGTTACTCAGTCCTGCAAAATCTACGGTTACGTCTACATGGTAAAGTTTGACAATATAAAAAAGATAAAAACTTACTGTTTAGTATAATAAGCTTTAAAGACGCACACCGTTTCCTTTTTTTATTTTACGAAATGTTTTATTTAACATTTTGTTATTATTTTGAGTATACACAAATAAAAATAGACCCTTTACAGATTTAAAAGATGTATTATATTTATGTGTACGATCAAAAATGACAGAGCATTTTAAGTTCTTTTTGATGCTATCTGAAAAAAATGTGAGTGTTCCGCCTGCGGAAAGGCTTCCTGAGCATTGTCACTCCATGTTATTTAGAGGGTTTGTCCTTTAGCAGGGACTTCAAGGGAGCAGAGATGAGGCTATAATGGCAGATAAAGCGTCTATACAAATTTGCAAAGCCCAGAAAATGTTGAAACTCCTTGATTGTGTGGGGTCTTGACCGTTTGGTGACAGCTGGATCTTGGATCTTTGAATCTCTACACCTAGAGGACCGATGATATACCCCAAGAATGTGGTTTTGGTAGTGTAGAACCTGATATTCGTAGTGCCCCCGAGTGGTAATGAATGCCGTTTTCCACTTGTTACCCTCTCGAATGTTAATGAGATTGTATGCACATCTCCAGCTTGGTATAGATGCGGGCTTCACGAAGCTGTTCAAGAGCAGAGGGGACTAAAGGGAGTGGATATCTGTATTTGACAGTGACTGTGTTAAGACCCCTGTAATCGATACATGGATGGGGACCTCCACTCCCCCACCAGCTGCCGCGGGGGAAGTGGAAGGGCAAATGAACCCATATGAGAGTACTTCTTCAATATATTTATCCATTGCAAGAGTTTCAGGTCTGGATAAAGGATAAGCTTTGCTCTAAGGTGGTGCCATAGTGGTTAGGTACCAATTCAATCACACAACCCCAAGGACGGTGAGGTGGTAACTGAGTTGCCTTTACTTTGCTGAAGACCTCAGTAAACTCTGAATATTCCTTGGGTATGGTGGCGGAGGTATGGTTTTCTAGACTTTCAATCCTAGTGATAAGACATGGCAAGGTAATGTCAACTTGTAGACAATCAGCCATACAAGAAGTTGACCATTGCACCCTGGAGCTAGAAAATGAGGGGATCATCGCCAGCCATGAATGGCCCACGATTAGAGTGTGTTTGGGGGAGTTGATGACATACAAGGGGATTGTCTCTATGTGAAACAGTCCAATTCTGAGAGTTACTGGAACAGTCTGGTGAGTGATTTCTGTGCCAATGGGTGCATTATTTACAGCAGTGATGTTAATTGCAGGGATACATGGTGATGTAGATATCTGGAGTTCTTGCACAAGATCTTGATGAATCAGGTTGAGTGCAGTCGACTAGCGCTGAAACATATTTGGAGTTATTGTTAGAAGAAAGCTCATTGAGCAATGAAAAACTGTGTGATCGGGGAGGTGAAGGGGTTTCGTTACTCACACTGGTCTTGGAGTATGGAAGTCTCCTCCCTTTGTTAGGGCAAGCAGAGTGGAAAGCATGTCTATTTATACAGGAATGAGGCAGGAAGCAACCAACAAGCAACAGTCCATGTTAGTATTCGGAAGAGGTCTCCCTCCGGTGGCTGGATGAATGAGTACCAGCCTCATTCATTACAGAACGTCTAGGTTACTATGTAAGCCTGGTTCCCTGAGAGGGAACGAGATGCTGTGTCAGCGTTTGACGCTATGGGAACGCTCTTGCGTGATCGCGTCTGAAGCACGTATATAAAATCTGCCGAATGGCAAACTGACACGTCACAGGCGGGGTGACGTCAGGACCAGGAAGTATAAAGGCCACCTGGGATGCAATCACTTCAGCTAAATTGCCGAAGCTGCGCCCAGGAACGCCAGGAGTATGGCAAAAGAGACGCAGCGTCTCGTTCCCTCTCAGGGAACCAGGGTTACATAATAACCTAGACATTCCTTTTCAAGGGAACTCTACGCTGCGTCAGCGTTTGACGCTATGGGAACGCTATACCCACGCAGCCATAGGAGCAAGTTCCTGGATAGTGCTCGCACTGGACACGACAAATTCGCCTTTTCCTGGTCCGAATCCCTCAAGGGAGGAGGACTGAAGGCCTGCAACGTAATGGACGTTGGCACATTGGTGGGTACTTTAGGCACATACCCCTGTCTTGGGTAAAGAAAAGCCTTAACCATGCCTGACATGACATTCCAGACATGAAGAAGAGGCTGCGAGAGCTTGGAGATCCCCAACTCTCTTCAAAGAAGAAATCGCCAACAAGAACACTGTCTTGAGGGTGAGAAATTTGGCCGGGACAGCCTCAATGGGTTCAAACAGTGCACCCGACACCCCTTCCAGTACCAATGCCGACCTTAGCCTCAATGCACCACGGAGGAAGCGTATAACCAGTGGGTCTCGACCCAGAGACTGGCCATCAATAGGAATATGGTAGGCAGAGATAGCTGCCACATAAACCTTAAGAGTCAAGAGCATGAGCCCCGAAGTAAAGCGGTCTTGCAAGAACTCGAGTACCTTACCGACGGGACAGCTAACTGGATCCTGACTACGACCTGAGCACCAGGAAGTAAACTTCTTACTTTGATACATACAGCTTCCTCATGGAGGGAGCTCTGGAGCTTAGAATGGTGTCTACGACCTCAGTCGTCAGACCTGTAAGTATGAGTTGGGGCCCCTCAGAGGCTAGACCCACAGTTTCCACATCTCTAGGTAAGGGTGAAGGATGGGGCCCTGCACTTGAGATAGGAGGTTCCTCCTGACCGGCAGCCTGACAGGGGTGCAATCAGGTCCGAGAACCATACTCGAGCCGGCCATCGAGGTGCTACCAGCGACAGGCGTACCCCGTCCTGGCGCACCCTCTCCAGAACTCCCGGGAGCAGAGCGATCGGCGGAAAAAGCGTACAGGCATAGCCTCGGCCATGGCTGTACGAGAGCATCCAGCCCCAGTGGGGCTGGTGGTGCTAGAGAGAACTACAATGGACAGTGCGTTGTCTCTGGAGACGCAAAAGAGGTCCACTTGTGCTGGGTAAAATAATACCCAGACGCAAAAGAGGTCCACTTGTGCTGGGTAAAATAATACCCAGAATAATTTCACTCGCTCAGGGTGAAGTCTCCATTCCCCTGGCCTCGGCCCCTGTCTCGACAGGGCGTCCGCTCCCATATTCAACCGCCCCGGGATGTACGCCGCTCTGATAGAGAGTAGCTTTCCTGGGGCCCACAGCAGGATCTGGTGTGCAATTTTGTACAATGGGCACGAGTACAGAGCCCCCTGATGGTTGATGCAGGCAACCACGAAGGTGTTGTCCAACCAGATCAACACGTGGTTGTTCCTGAGGCACGGAAGGAACTGCTTCAATGCTAGTCATACCACCATCACCTCTAGACAACTTATGTGCCACTCGAGTTGGCGGCCCTTCCGCAGGCCTCTAGAGGAATGGCCTTCCATTACCGCTCCCCAACCCGTGAGGGATGCGGCTGTCATGAGCATTACGCGATGACATGTTGACCCCAACACTGGGCCCTGGGAGAGAAACCCAGGCTTCTTCCACACTACCAGTGCCCTCAGACACTTGTGAGTGACCTGGATAGCGCAGAAGGGGTTGCCCCTCGGGGAAAACCCTTCTGATTTCAGCCACCATTGCAAAGGCCTCATGTGCAGCAGACCGAGAGGTATGACGCTGACTGCTGGCTTGACGGTGACAAGCTGGACCCCGCTCACAGCTGACTGAATAGAGTGAATGCGCGCTGCAGAGACGCGCTGACATGACCCTCGAGTCCCACTCTACACCCAGATAGATAACTTTCTGTACTGGAGAAAGAAAACTCTTCTTGGCGTTCAGCCGCAACCCAAGCACTTTCACGTGTGCGAGTATGACATCTCGATGTCGGAAGATCTCTCGACTCTGCCAAAAAGAGCCCAAAAAGTGCCCCTGAGACCCAGAGGTGCCAGTGCAGCATCTACACATTTTGTGAAAGTGCGGGGTGACAGGGCTAGACTGAAGGGAAGAACCCGATATTGGTACGCTACGCCCCCGAAAGCGAAACTCAGGAACCTCCTGTGTTTGGGAAGGATGGAGACATGGAAGTATGCGTCCTTCATGTCTATTGTGACAAACCAGTCCATGGACTGATTTGAGTCACGATCTATTTGAGTGTAAGCATTTTGAAATTCAGTTTCTTTACTGAACAGTTCAGCGTACGCAGATCTAGAATAGGGCACAAGCCCCCATCCTTCTTGGGAACAATGAAGTACCGGCTGTAAAACCAGCCTCTTTTTCTGGAGGGGGAACTATTCCTATGGCCCCCTTTGCCAGAAGTGTGTGCACTTCGAGTTCCATGACCAGAGCTTGCTCGGGGCCCACCTCGGTGGATAACACCCCATTAAAAGCATGCTGCTTCCGCGCGAACTGAATCGTATATCCGTGTTCTACTATCTGTAGAACCCCGGCAGAGACGTTTGGCAGAAGTTTCCACGCTCTTGAGGCTGGTGTCTGGTCTTGAAGTCTTGTATTAACTCGAGGTCCTGGACTGAACTGGCAGGAATAAACTCGAGCAGGTGCGATGTTTTGCGCACTGTTTTGCACCCAGAGGCCACCGTGCCCCGAAGCGGATGCCTCTCTCTGGGGGTGCCGGGAAGAGCTGGGCGCCAATTGGTAAGGAGCACACCAACCCACCCCGCAGGGGCTGAGCGCGGAGAGCCTGGTGCCTCGGTAGTCAGGTGCAGCGCTTGATCACCCCAGCCTCCTTGGCCCAAATGACGGCCCTCAGGTCCCAGTTTGTACCCAGAGACCACTGTGCCCTGAAGCAGAGCGCGTGGGGACAGCAGGGTATCCTTTTGGAGATACCGGGAAGGGCTGGGCACCGTGTGGTGCGGCGAACTCCAGCCCTCCCCGGAGGGGCTTGATCTGGAGACGGACAACTGAGGCTGTTCCCGCCCAGCAGCCTTAGCGATTCGGAGTTCTCCAAGCTTTGTCCACCAGCACCGATGTAGACCTACACGGCTTGGTGAGCAATGCCGGGGCCTTGAGGGGCGATGCCGATGAGGGAGACAGATAGCCTGCAAGCGACTGCTCACCCCATACCTGTGTTCCACATGCTGCATGCTGCAGAACTTGGTTGGGGCCCACCTCAGTGGATAATACCCCGCTGAACGTGGGCGGCCTTTGCCCGCACTGAATTGTGCAGCCAAGTTCTACTATATGCAGAACCCGTGAAAAAAAACGACTTCCAGAGCACCCGATCCCATCCTCGGGCCTAACGGCCAAATCCATTTGCGATCGCACCCGACGGAGTGTGCCGTCGGACCACAAACAGACTCACAAGCGAACTGTACTCAGACCACTTGGTGGTGGTCTGAGTTCGGTTTGCTTTTTGGTCATTTTAGGGGGGTCTGAGATTGCTTGTTTGTTCACATAAACACACTGAACCACTCCCAGAGCGTTTGGAGGGCTCAAACGAAGTAGGTGAAAGCACCCTAAAAGAGATAGTGTAACTGCCAGCGGGATATGGGAAAAGTAGGGTATTCTTTTCCAAGCCTGGCTGAACCTTTGTCATCTTTTGGTAGGATTTCCTACAGATACAATTTTATTAGTTGTTTGCCCCTCACATCAATTATGGAATATACCATTTTTGGTGTTAAAAACAATGTTCATGAATAAATGCATTACTTGTTGCAAGCCGGTCTCTTATTGTGGGGGACATCACTTTCACGCCCATAAACATGACACTAAACAAAGCGAACTGTAAATGGTTGCTTTATGTTTTGCCAAACTGCTCTTGGCCAGCCCTTTGCTAATGAAAGCTGCAATGGAGTCCAGACCTTCTGCCATCAGTCTGAAAGTCTACATGAGACTATGTTAATGTAAGTTAATGCCAATACAGTTGTTCATTTAAGTTCATTGTGCAGTAGCTAATGTTAAGTAGCTTAACATTAGCTTAAGTAAGTATAAGTAAAGGCTACAATAAACATAAACTAACATGGATACAGGCTATTAAACCATTGTGCATTGTTATTTCATGTTAGCTAATATAATAACTAATGTTAACAGATTCAACCTCATTGTAAAGTGTTACCACTTTATAAATTAAATTTATTACACAGCATGTCCATCATATTAAAAATTTACAAGCAACCTTGACGTAAATCAGTCCGTATATCAGATATACCATGGCATTCCAAAATGCCATAGAATTCCAAAGCTGCTATTTTCTCTCTACTTCTCATGACAAAATATTTTTTAGAAAAATCCTAATAAAATGTTATTGCATTTTAATGACTCATGTTTGTCCCCCTGTTAATTTCCTACCTATATAAAAGAATGCTAATATTTGTAATACTCATGCAGTTTTACAATAAATAATATTAATGTCTTTTAGCATATAGTATTTTCGGTAATGATAGTTGGGGCGCTACCGCTAATATTTTCTAGCAGTCCAATACTTGCAAAGAAAAAATGCAGTATTTACAGATGAAATTGACATGCACTTGAAGTGCTGGCCTAAACATTTTTTTTAAAAATTGCTGCTTCTTTTCGAAGTGCTTTCTTTTTATGTGCACGCGCTTTGCCTCCATCCTTTCATGTCTGTTTTTAACCGCTTTGGTGGAGGCGCGGCGAGGACGTAAATCTAACCAGATTAATGAATAGAATAATTCATTTTTTTATTATTTATTTAATTTATTGAATGCTACATTTGGAAACCGTCACTTTAGTACAATGGGTGGGAAATAATAGAATATATAATAATTATTAAAAAGGCTGGCAGCAGGCCAGGCCACCAGGAATGCTCCCGGTGCTCCCAATGGCCAGTCCGGACCTGAGTGTTAGTCGAACTCAAAGATGGTACTTTGCAGTGAGTAGTAAGAAAGTATTTTAAATCATTCCATGATTTTTATTCAGTCTAGAGAATTTGCATTCCTGGTTGAAGAAGCAAAATGGCAAATAAAAATGTCATTCATTTTACTTTAAACACACATTTAAATGAAAATCACCAAATGCATTTTAAAACCAACTGGACAGAACTTATAATAGGATCAGCATCCCCAAGCATGCCCTATTTTGGGTGGAGGCATATCAAAGCAACTATGACTATGACTGCTTACTTACAAACATGACCCTCTTAGGAATGTGGTCAGATTCCACAAGGGGGTTCTTGTACAGCCATAATTCCTCAGGTTGGATCACTCTTTCAAAAGGCTCCAGGAACTCTGTGAACCTAAACAGAAGGTGGAGAGGACAAGACCACAAACATGTCAATTAATGCATTGAACTGCAAGTGTTCAGTGAATTCAGATTAAATGGTTGACTTGATGTCAATGATCACTTAAGAAGAGGGATAAACAGTTAGAATGCATCCCTGCTTCATTTTGAAACCTTTATCTAAAGAACAGCATTTTTTAAAAATGTATACTGTTTATAAAAAACATTTAGTTAACTATGAAAGCACAGAGAAACACACAATCTCACTTTCAGCTTCTTTGCCAAGTAATTTTTTGTTGGCAATATTTTAACAAATAGTTTGTTTGTTACCAAGCTCTTGCTAATTGCTAAATCGCATAGTAGCACAAGGTGTTATTATACCGATATTTGGCGATATTACACTGTTTAAACATAATATATGTTTACTCTCTATTGCTTAGTTTTAAAAATTGGATTCTTACTTCATTGACAAACAATGACTATTACCAATTATATTTGCATGCAAACTACATTTACACCAGCTTGCACTTTCCATTGATTGCAAAATAGCACTCTTGTGAACAAATAATAATAAAATATGAATAAAAGGTAAAATAATATAATGGATTGTATTTTTTCAGCAAACACATTTATACTCCTTTAGAACACTTGGAATATACAGCACAACTTGAGTCTTATTGAGTCTTTTGTTAATTGTCATAAAAACTAACAAAAGTTATATATATATATCTTTTGTATATATATATGTCACAGCCCCATGTGTTCTCCCGGACTCCATTTCCCATGATCCCTTGCACTCCTCTCACCTGTTCCCACTCACTCGTCTGCTGTGATCACCTGCACCTGCTCACCGTCATCAAGGACTTGTATATATACCCTGCATTTCTCCCTTGTCTTTGTCTGGTGTTAAAGTTATGTTTAGTTGTGTATCGTCTGATGATTATCCTGTTTCAAGTAAAGATTCTTCAGTGTATTCCTGTCTCCGTGTTTCCTTGTCTTCAAGGTACACCGAACCCGTAACAGAACACCAGACCCAAAACAAAAATAGAAGAGGATGTCCTACGTTGCCCACTCGATAGACCAGGCAAAAGCTTTCCTCTGCCTGGGCCAGGAGGATCGATCCCTCGAGGTCCACACCCTGCTCTTTGCAGTGATGGGAAAGATAGCAGGGTGTCTAGACGGCAACCTCCGGCTGCTGTTCCTTTGTGGACTCAACAGGGAGGTAAGAGATCAGCTGTCTGGAAGTGGGCCGAGAGGGAGCTTCGTGGAGGTAGCAGACTGGGTGCTGGAGAGCTGTGGGTGCCGTTCCCTCCGCAAGTTGGCCAAGATGGCCGCCCCCGTGGTTCCTGGCTCCGCCCCCGAAGTTCCTGGCTCCGCCCCCGAAGTGCCTGACTCCGCCCCGGAGGTTCCTGACTCCGCCCCGGAGGTTCCTGACTCCGCCCCGGAGGTTCCTGACCCCGTGCCTCCTGACCCCGAGCCTCCTGACCCCTCCTCTAAGTTCCCGCCCAGCCTCCCTCTCCCGCCTCGGCTGCTCCCCTGTCTTCTCCAGTCCCCCTCGGTCCCTCTGCTCGCCTCCATGTGTCACCACCTAGGCGTTGGGGCTCGCTTCGGCCCTTCTGCGTCCTGGCGTCCACATGGAGTGCAGCTCCCCCAGCTCCGCCTCCTGCCTCCGAGGCCCAGACTCCTCTCCAGCCCTCCGACCCTTCAGCTCCACCTCTGCCCTTACCTCCCTTGCCTCCACTGTGTCCCGTCCTCGCACTACCTCCACCGGGTTCCCTCGTCCCTCCGGCGTCGCCTTGGTCGGGCATCGACCTTCCCTCTCCCTTGGCCTCCCCTTCTCCACCTTCGGCTCGGCGGTGCGGCCCGCTGGCTCAGTCAGGCTCCGCTCTCCCCCCGGCTCCTTCTGCCGTCCCTCGGTCCCTCCGCTGTCGCGCTCGGCCGACTCCACAGCTCCACCGCGAGTCGGGTAGAGGCAGGCTGTCGGCCGATCTCGACCCTCCGGGACATCCGATTCAACCTGGCTCTGCGGCTCTTCATCTCCGCCCGGGGATCCCACTTTCCCGGTTTTGGCTCTGGCGGTCGGACCCCTGGACTCGTCACTCCCTATTCCATGGCTCCTCCCTCCTTCATCTCCACCTTGGCCGGATGGACTCTTTGTTACCGCCCTCATCACCTTTTCCCCCTCCAGAACCCCCGCCCTCCCTCCTCTGTTGGTCCTTCTGCGGCGCGAGGACGCGCCTTCCGGGAGGGGGGGTACTGTCACAGCCCCATGTGTTCTCCCGGACTCCATTTCCCATGATCCCTTGCACTCCTCTCACCTGTTCCCACTCACTCGTCTGCTGTGATCACCTGCACCTGCTCACCGTCATCAAGGACTTGTATATATACCCTGCATTTCTCCCTTGTCTTTGTCTGGTGTTAAAGTTATGTTTAGTTGTGTATCGTCTGATGATTATCCTGTTTCAAGTAAAGATTCTTCAGTGTATTCCTGTCTCCGCGTTTCCTTGTCTTCAAGGTACACCGAACCCGTAACAATATATATATATATATATATATATGTATAAATTAATTAATTAAATAGTAAAACCAAATTTTTTTCCCCATCAGTCTGTTAGTTCATATCATAAAGTAGGCTAAACATTCAGAAATTGTCACATTATCAGATAAATACTTGATGATTTTTGTGTAATAATAAAAAAGACCTATGTGAACAATAGCCTTTAAAATGATTAAGATACATTGATCTGTTTGGTAATAACGAAAAACTATAGTGCATACAGGAAATAAAGCCATCATATTATTTGATTCTACCACAAGAATAACAAAAACAATAACAAATTTACCCATGTGATATTATTATATATATATATATATATAATGTGATAATTTAATAAATGTTCAACAAATAAAAAACGAACAAAATCCAGATAAACAACTGATATGACTTGACTCGCTAAATATTAGATCTCTCTCTAATAAAGCACTTTTTACAGATAGTAAATTAGATGTGCTTTGTTTGAAAGAAACAAGGCTGTAACCAGATGATTATATAACTTTAAATGAGTTTATTCCCCAAGACTACTGTTATAAACTAGGCCTCGTCTAAAGAGCAGAGGGGGGGGGGGTGTTGATGCACCTAATACCAATAACCTTAGCATTACTCAGAAGTCTAATTTTAAATGCAATTCTTTTGAAACAATGGTACTTAACGTAATGTCATCTAACTAGTGTTGTTCCGATTGATGTCGACGACAGATAGACATATTGACGATAGGTGATTCCTTAGACGATAGTTGGCTGTTTTCTAATAAATGTGGCAAATTAATATTACAAACATGCATTGTGCATTTCTTTGTGCAAGAGAGCTTGCAGTGTCTTGCAGGGTTTTCCTTGCGACAGATAAAGTTTGTAATGTATGGGCTCTGAGTTTTCTGCACATGAAAGAGTAATGTATGCGACTTGGGATTTTCCTTGTGCAAAGAGAGTTTATGTACAGGGTTAGAGTTGTTTCGCGCAACAGAGAGATTTTGTAATGTACAGGTTTGATTTTTCCGTGCAAGAGAGTGCTTAAAATGCACGATGCTCAGGCATTTCATGCCCCATAGAGAGTTTATAATGTACGGGGGAAGGGCTTTTCCGCACACCACAGAGAGTTAATAATCTAGGGGTCTGATTTTCCATGCACGTGAAAGAGCTTTTAATTCACACGACTCTGGCTTTTATTTGCATGAATTGCTATGCCCGTAAGGGTTTAAAACCACCGCACGATTTGCTCCCGTTTGGCAATCAAGTAATAACAGAGCACATGGGCATCAATGACACATTCGGATTAATGACATTGACTTCCTGAAATATTTTACTTTCTCTAGTTTAAAAAGTTGTGGTGGGAAGTAACAATGTTGCTAGGTGCAATAAACTCGCCCTCTGATATAATGTTAAATGCAGTCACATTTACCATTCTATTAAGAGTAGTAAATGTTAAATTCTGTTTTTCGTCTTCAAAAACAGCTTGTTGTAGATAAATTTGTAAATGGCCCCGCCCCTCGATACTATCGTGTTTCGGCGATCCACAGGCTGGCGATAGAACAGATCTGATTATAGAGAGTATCGCCCAACACTACATCTAATGTAAATGATTAAACATTTTTTAAATTTCTTCTGGCTACTGTATATAAACCACCAGGGTACCACACAGACTTTATCGAAAAATTTGGTGACTTTAATAAGAGTTGTTGTCGTTGGTGATTTTAATTTCCGTGTAGATAACGACTGTTTTGGGACTGGCTTTCAAAAACATTCTTAACTCTGTGAAGCTGCCCGTAAAATGGAGTGCAGCTTCAAGAAAACAAAACTATTATATATTATATGAGGTATTCCGCATAGCTTGGAGGGATAGTGTCTCAAAATTCAGGAAAGCCTTACAAAACCTTTAGATCTGCCTACTTCGCATTACTAATAGAAGAAAATCAACACAACACATCAACACAACACAAGTTTTTATTTTAAACAGTGGCTAATTTAACAAAAAATAAATCGTCAGCATCTTCAGATGGTCATCAGCATAGTAGTGATGAATTTATGAATTTCCTCACAAATAAAATTGATAATATTAGAGAAAGAATTATAGCTATGCAGCCTGAGGTTACACTCTCAGAACAGACAACACAGAACAGCTCCCCTAAGGAGTAACTAGGAGTGTGTATACTAGATCGAATGCCTACTACTTTAATGAAGAAGATGCTACCTGAAACAATAGATTATATGCTTAGTATTATAAACTTCTCTGTCATTAAGATATGTTCCTAAAGCTAATAAGCTGGCTGTTATTAGGACTCACCAACACCAACTTGATTTTACTTTCAAATAGACTTAATAATCATGTTGGCATTAGTGGAATAGCATTGGAATGGCTTAAATCATACTTATATGACTGCTTTTAATTTGTAGCAATAAACATTGAGGAATCTTACAGATCACAAGTCCAGTACGGAGTACCATAGGGATCAGTTTTAGGGCCTCTACTCTTTGTCCTGTACATGTTACCCCTAGGAGCTATAATTAAGAGACATGGAGTACATTTTTACTGCTATGCTGATGATACTCAACTCTATGTCTCGTGGCCTCACGAAACGCAATTCAGCAAAATGATGAAATGCATTGACATAAAAAGTTGGATGAGTGGCAACTTTCTGTTGTTGAACTCTGACAAAACAGAGATGTTACTCATTAGACCGAAAACTGCCACACGTAACCACCAGGAATGTTATATTACTATTGACGAATGTTTCTTTAGGCCTTCATCATCAGCTAGGAATCTGGACGTTTTTATTCGATAGTACTCTATCATTTGAAAGCCATGTGAAGCCAATGCGGCCAACATTTGTAAAACCGCATTTTTCCATCTCAAAAATTTATACAAATTACATCATATGCTGTCATTATCAAGTGCAGAAAAGTTAATTAATGCATTTAGAGCATTTATTTTGCTCTCAGTTTGTCTGTCTTTATTATTCTGAGGTTACATCCAGTCCATACCCTGACATGACAATGGATCTAACCGAAGGAGGCGGTGACCCCCAGGAAAACCTGCACACATTTATACTAATGCTAATGCTAGTCACTACATTAATGATAATGCTAAACTGTATTTATGCTAATCTGTATGCTAATATGTATATATATATATTTTTTTCTTTCTTTTTTTCTGGAAAGCTGCTTTGAAACAGTGCTACATTGTAAAAGCTCTATACAAATAAATTGAACTTGAACTTTATTAAAGAAGCACTTCAAAAATAGTCGTAACTGCATTTATTAAGACTCATTTTACGTATTTTTATAAATAAGATTAAGTCCATCAACATTAAGGAATTCTTCCGATGTCTAATTGAAAGTCTATAGAAGCATCTTCCTTTTAAAGAAAAAAATCTTAAAGATCAGGGGCCTCATTTATAATTGTTGCGTACGCACAAAACAGACCCTGAAAGATGCATATGCAAAAGTTGGGATTTAACTAAACTTGACAGAAAAATTTGCGCACATCCATGCAAACTCTGACCGATGCGTACGCACATTTTGGAGACAGAGGTGTTTGGCGACACCAGATGATGAGCTGAGGGACTATTGACATTGAGATGAGGGAAATTATACATATTTAACTTGACGTTAAATAAAAAAAACATTATTAGTCCTAAAATACAGTGCATACATTGAGATCTGTAAACAGTTACCAAATCAGTAGAAACCAATGAATCATACTATTTACAGGTAAGCAGATGAGCCATAACCAGCAAGTTTCACATTAAGCGTTTTCCTATCATAAACCTTTATTAAGAAGATGCTTAGCGTGGTTTAACAGATCAAGACAGTGATATTTAAAATAAAAAATAAATTATGGTTTTGCAACAATTGTTGTTAAACCATTTATTTATAATAAAACTGCCGTTGTACCAATGGTAATAAATCAACCAAGACACCTTTTCTACTTTTTGTAGAAAAGTGAAATTGCATCACTTTGTCTTGATCCCCACTGGTATATATTAATATGCATGAACATTCATGAGTTGATTTGCATTGAGTACTTATGGTTAAATGTGGGCGTGTAGAGGGCGGTATGCGAGATATTTTTCAGGTGCACCAATTCTCAGGAAGACTGTGATTTGTAAAAGAAAAGTGCATGCAGGTGTGCATGCGCAAGGTTTTATAAATCTAAATTTTTAAGAAACGCCATTCTCCGCTTTCTGACGTATGTTTAATTTTAGTAGGGATTCTATACACTCTTAAAGTCTATAAATAAGGTCCCTGGGCCTTATTTATAACCGTTGCGTACACACAAAACAGAACCTGTATGCTACTTCCTACGCAAAAGTTGAGACTTCACTGAATAATTTTACCCATGCGTATGCACATTTTGGAGACAGAAAAGTTTGGTGACGCCGAATGGTGAGCTGACGGGATATTACCTTTTTATTTATTATTATTTATAACCCTATATATATACCCTAACCCTAACTCTTATTTATACTTATTAATTATACTAATTATTTTTTACACACACATTTCACAGTTTGGTTCATGAGGTAGGTGCACTTGAGTGGAAATATATATTTAGAAAAACTAATTGCATTATTATTTGAGTGTAATCATTTCAGAAGAATATAAAAAATTTAATATTTTATAATTAGTTACATTAGGAAACAATTATATAATAGAAAGTAGTCGTAAAGCTTTTATAGTGTTTAATTTAGCTTAACTTTTCGCACTAGTTTAATTTTTCTTTGTTTTATCAGTCATGTCAGGACACATTTATCTAATAGAAAGCAGTTTAGCATATTAAAGCTACAGAAAAAGGGGTGAAAAAAATCTGAAGCTGAATAGAGGGGGTTTCATTACCCAAATGTGTTACAGGGAATAGGTGATAGGGTACAAATACAATTATTTACAAGAACATACTAAGATGCATTGAAATGCTTTTTATATTTGTAAATCACCTACACAGGTTTCAAATAAACAGTTATCTCTTAAGAAAAAAATCATTGGTATATTATTCATATTATTATTAGATTCATATATACTATCCCACAGTGTCAAAACTTCGAAACTAGAAGCATGTTGAAACTTAATCAATATCAGGATCAAAGCTCTAATGGAAGTTGTCCTGTTATTGTACATGACCTATTATTATGCATACAATAATGCATTATACTATAATGCACGTGTGACAATAGGAGCCTACAAAAAGAACCTCTTAGGTTTAATAAACACAAACGTATTGGTTATGTATATATATCCTAGATTTTGACTAACGCGCAATATTGTTTACTAAACAGTCATCTACAGATGATGATTATAATGCATTATTAATGTGCACGGATTTCTTCCACATACAAGTACGTTATACTTACACAAAAACTGCAAACAGCAGCACCCTAATGCCGATCTCCAGGGCCAGATCACGTATGTATTTCCTTCTGTCTGGATGAGACATCTTCATGTTCCTCACAAGCACAATGAAAGAGCAGGAAGTCAGTATCAGTCACAGGCGCGCTACATAAACTGGATTCGGTCCGCAGCAGCTGTCAGGAGTCTGACGCTCATCTGGAAGCGACTGGTAATGATCAAATGTTGCACTACAGTTTCACCATTAAGCACCAATTAAGCCGCTTCTTTCCACTCTCTCAGCAGTGCTGTGAACCGAGCCAGACGACAGAATCCGAACCAGGTGATCAAACCGCTGTCAAACCACCGTTACCCTCTCCTCAAGATTCGGAGAGATGTGGAGCGAGAGCGAGAGAGAGAGAGAGAGAGAGAGAGAGAGAGATCTAGGGTGCAATATTTTATGGTAATATCATGGCGAATTACCGGATTCGTACATTATGGGGCGCCGTTTGTAAATTAAAATGTGTAACGAAAACCAGGTCAAATTACATCAGATTTAGCAATTTAAGCAGATAAACTCTGGAAGATTTACATAAATAAGCATTATTTAATTTTTATTTTTTTATATTATTACATAAAATACAAAATGGTAAATCTAAATGTTAAGTCTAAATGTTAAATCTTAATCTAAAATTAGGGTTTAGATTTAGATTTAACATTTCTAAATTTAAACCCTAATGTTAAATGTTAAATCTAAATGTTAAATCTAAATGTTAAGCTAACATGTAAATTTATACGGCCCCATGGCTGAATGAAGGCAGCCAACCAGCGCCATGGAGAGTTGAATAAAACATACAAATATAGCACTTTTAGTGCTATATAGCACCATTTTTTGAGTGTATTCTTGTAAACTTCAAAGAACACTGTAACAAGTTAAACACTATAAATGCACACTATATATGTTAATTGTCTAAACTGTGGTTACTAAATTTTGTAAACATTAATATAAAAGCAACTCATTGTATCAGTAATCAAGAAAGCTCTTTTAGAATCTTTTGAATGGATTATACAGTGCTGAACATAAATCATGTTCATTAGAGCAACAACAAAGTTGTAATCAAAATCATCATTATTTGCCATGTTTTTTGGATTAACAAAGACCTGAAGCTCATTCATACAGGTGTGAGAAAGAGGATGACAATTTGTGTTGTCATGAATGAATGTTAGTTTTAGACTTTGAGTGAATCCAATTGCAGGCACCTTGCTGCTACCAGTTGCAAAAGCCAACACATGACCCGGGGTTAAAGCAAGCACAAATGTTTTCTCTACAGTGTTTAAAAATACAGTGTTATTTAAAAATTTTAAAACATTTAAAATGAAAATTTTGTCACTTTGTTCCACGAAATAAAGTCAGACATGTTTAAAACAACAAGAAGATAGAATGTTGTTGTTCATATAATGAAAAGCAGTGGTGCCAAAAACAACCTCAAAATAATCTTTTATGTTCCATAGAAGAAAAAAGCCATTGAGGTTTTGAATTGACATGAGGTTAAAGAATGATGACAGAATGTACATTTTCGGGCAAACTATTCCTTTAATGTACCCTGACTGGAGTGGAGAAATTCTCTGATTTTTACAACCATGAGCTCCTCTTGTGGCCTTTTATTGCTTCCCAAGACAGAGTACATTGTCAGCACTGACATCATAATTTTTTGTCATGTCAAATAGGATTGGAATACTAGGGTTTTCCCTAAGGAGTTGAAGTACCTTAAACATAAATAAAAATAAAAATATGCACAAATTTGTGAAGGCCTTTATTACCTTGTTCAAGTGTATCTTATTAGAGGTGGACTAAACAACAGTGGAATGCAAGGGCCAGAAACCGTTTTACATGTCCATTTACAACCCTAGAATTTGCCCCTAGAATAAAATGGTCTGTTTTTACCTTATTTGTAAGAGTCATAAATTTCAGTAGCTCACACAGCTCTACTGTCTGGTGTGAATGATGGAGAGAGTAGAGATCCAACCTTATACGTTTGAGCCCGTATCAGACGAAGATGCAGATTTTGAGGAACAACCAATAGTTCGGAGATTTTTGGTATTTGCAAGTGGTGGATGCGTGCATATTTATTATCATTGACTGCAACGTCACAGTTGGTGTAGGGATTCGCCTGTTTTTAGTGGACTTTTGCTCAAACGAGATTTACACAAAAAGGAGGACACAATGGTGTTTGAGGCTCACAGTATGTCATTTCCATGTACTGAACTCTTATGATCTTATGATATCAACTATGCCTAAGTAAAGTCAGTTTTCCATTCTATGGCACCTTTAAACATTACCTGACAAATAAGTATATAAACTGGAATATTACCTATATATAGCTATTTCCAAAGCCATGGGTTTCCATAGCATAGTTGCACATCAAACATTCCAGGGGCACTACTACATCTTCCTACACAATGTCACCTCTTTAGTCTGCTCAGGTGAAAAATGTGTGTATTGTGTTGTTTTTTGTAAAGTTGCATTTGTAACTGTTGACAAATGCATGAAAGGGTTAATTTACTGATTAAAAGGCTAATGACCATGTGACCATTTAAATTACTTATTACAGGAAACTTTGCTGCCGAGGGCAACAGAGCCCTACCTTCAGAAGACTGTCCCTCAATGTGGGGTCAGCTATGTCATCAATAGAAACATTGGTTTGTAGGATGTCTCCTGACACTATGTAATTAACAACATGTGGTGCAATATATGCATGTGGTTCTTTGCACTATAATTGTGGACATCATCCTTCCAATTATTTTGTATGCTCCAGTTTAAGCAAAAGAGATGTTAAGTTTTGGAACAAATCCATTGGGTGTCTCTGCAATACAACAGCAGTATTATTATCATGAAATGCACAAAAACAACAAATATAATATGTAGAAACAGCAATTGCAAATTATGTGTCCTAATCCAAATAAATGTTTTTTAGATACATTTTGTATATATAAAATTCTGTGTTGGTTTGAACAAAATGATATCAGACAAATATTGTCTAATAATAAACAACTAAAATAGTTTTAAAAGCCTGGAAGGTTTAGTTTAAAATTATATGTTGTTGAAAGTTATAGCTAGGCCAACTAGCCAAGTCACATAAGGGTAACTTCACCAGATTCACAAGATACTTTACCTTCGAATGCCCCACTATCCCTAAAAATGGCCTTCACCAGTAAACGGAAGAATTCCCACCTTGGCCCTCCTAGGTCAGAGGCATCCTCTTCTGTATCACGCTCGTCACTTGCAAATGTGACATAAAGCCATTGCAACACACCCTCGCGGCGAGTTACCCTCACACATCACACCTCGAGCGGCTGGTTCCCTTAGTAGACTTTCTGGCAGCGTGGAAACTTCTGCCGTGGAAACGTTGTCCACTGAAGTGGGCCCCGAGCAGGCTCTGGTCATGGAACAGGAAGTGAAAACACTTTTGGCAAAGGGGGCCACAGAAATTGTCCCCCCGCACAAAGGCAGGCAGGCTTTCACAGCCTATACTTCATTGTTCCAAAGAAGGATGGGGCTTGCGCCCTATTTTAGATCTGCGTGTACTGAACCGCTCAGTAAAGACACTGAAGTTCAAGATGCTTACACTCAAACAGATAGTGACTCAAATCCAGTTCGAGGACTGGTTTGTCACCATAGACATGAAGGACGCATACTTCCATGTCTCCATCCTTCCTCAACTCCGGAATTTCCGGAGGTTCGCTTTTGGGGGCATAGTGTACCAGTATCAGGTTCTTCCCTTCAGTCTTGCCCTGTCACCCCGCACATTCACGAGGTGTGTGGATGCTGCTCTGCCACCTTCGCGTCTCCAGGGCATCCGCATACTCAACTATCTGGACGACTGGCTTATTTTAGCCTAGTCAGAACATCTGGCAGTTCAACATCAAGATGTTGTGCTGGCCCATATGCAACTGCTGGGGTTGAGGCTCAACGCCAAGAAAAGTATGCTTTCTCCAGTTCAGAGAACTACTTATCTAGGTGTAGAATGGGACTCGAGGGTCATGGAAGCGAGGCTGTCTTCAGCCCGTATAGCATCCATTCTGTTGGCCGTGAATGAGGTCCAGCTTCATCACAGCATTTCAGTGAAACAATTTCAGCGTCAGCTGGGGCTCATGGCAGCTGCAGCCAATGTGATACCTCTTGGCCTGTTGCACATGAGACCTCTACAGTGGTGGCTCAAGTCGAAAGGGTTTTCCTCTGAGGGGCAACTCCCTCCGCACCTGGGTTCTTGCCCCAGTCTTGTTGCGTCACGCTTACGACAGATGCATCCCTCACGGGCTGAGTAGCGGTT
The DNA here is from genome assembly GCA_019155185.1 of Beaufortia kweichowensis. Taxonomy (NCBI): domain Eukaryota; kingdom Metazoa; phylum Chordata; class Actinopteri; order Cypriniformes; family Gastromyzontidae; genus Beaufortia; species Beaufortia kweichowensis. The sequence continues at coordinate 856,648 of CM032801.1, forward strand.
ATGGAAGGCCGCTCTTCCCAAGGGGTATGGAAGGCCAATCCTTTCATGTTGCACTAAACTGTCTAGAGCTCATGGCGGTGTGGCTGGCTCTGAGGCAGTTCATTCCACACCTCGAACACAGGCATGTGTTGGTCCGCATGGACAACACATCTGTGATGGCTTACATAAACCATCAGGGGGGTCTGCGGTTGCGCCCATTATACAAGCTGGCACACCAGATCCTTCTGTGGGCCCAAGGGAAGTTTTGCTCATATATACATATATATTATATATGTAGCTCATATAATATATTAGCTGCATATATTCCTGGGCATCTCAATGTGGGAGCGAACACCCTGTCGAGGCACAGCATGGCACGACTTCACCCCGAGGTGGTGAATTTCGATTTGGGAGGTTTTCTACAAAGCAGAGGTGGACCTGTTTGCGTCTCAAGAGACTATGCACTGTCCAATATGGTTCTCCCTCATACCACCAGCCCCATTAGGGCTGGATGCTCTCTTACAGCCGTGGCTGAGGCTACGCCTGTACACTTTTCCCCCGATCACTCTGCTCCCGGGAGTTTCAGAGAGAGTGCGCCAGGACGCTGTAAGCCTGTTACTGGTAGCACCGCATTGGCTGGCCCGAGTTTGGTTCTCTGACCTCATAGCACTCCTAGACGGCACCACTCTCGGGGAACTACAAGGAAGCTGTATGCACTGAAGTGGAAGCTGTTCACTTTGTGGTGCGAAGGTCGGATGCGGGATCCAGTTAACTGTCCTGTTAGCACAGTACTTAAGTTCCTGCAAGACCGTTTTTTGTTGGGGCTGATGCCCTCAACTCTAAAGGTGTACGTGGCAGCCATTTCTGCTTACCACGCCCCTCTCAATGGCCAGTCTGTGGGTCGGGACCCGCTGGTCACACACTTCTTCCGTGGCACACTGAGGCTGAGGCCTGTACCCCACGCCAGGGTTCCATCTTGGGACCTAGCGGTGGTACTGGAAGGCTTATCTAAGGCTCCATTTGAGTCCATTGAGGCCACTTCAGCCAAACTTCTCACAATTAAGACAGTTTTCTTATTGGCGATTTCTTCACTGAAGAGAGTTGGGGATCTCCAACCTCTGCCAGTCTCTCCTTCCTGCCTGGAATTTGCCCCAGGCATGGCAAAAGCCTTTCTGTATCCAAGACAGGGCTACATGCCCAAGGTACTCACCAATGTGCCGAGGCCCATTGTGTTGCAGGCCTTCTGTCCTCCCCTTTTCGGAATCCGGACCAGGAGACATTGAACATGGTATGTCCAGTGCGAGCACTGGATGCCTATGTTCACAAGCTGCTTCCTGGAGGAAGTCAGTGCAGCTGTTTGTGTGCTTTGGCCCGGCCAGCAAGGACTCGCCGGCGACCAAGCAAACCGTAGATAGTTGAGGCTATCTCACTAGCATATACAGCCTCTGGACAGCCATCTCCACTGGCTGTCAAAGCTCACTTTACTAGGGGTATGGCGGACTTATGGTCTGGGGCCTCTTTACAGGATGTGTGTAATGCCGCAGGTTGGTCCTCACTGCTCACATTCGTGAGGTTTTATGACCTGGACCTAGCTTCTACGCCAAGTTCTCATGTGCTTTTGCCATAGCTGTGCTCTACAGACTCACACTATCAGGCATTGGCTCGTATGGCGGCGTTGGGCTCTACGTATGTAACCATAGTTCCCTGAAGAGGGAACGAGACGCTGCATCTCCCTGCCATACTCCCTGCATCCCTGAGCGCAGCTTCGGCCTAGAAGCTAGAAATGCGATCGTTCCGGGTTCTTTATACTTCCTGGTCCTGACGTCATCCCACCTATGGCATTGCAGCCTGTCATTCATAGTAAAATGAATCATTGAAATTAAACTTTGATGTTCATTATATCAGAATTAAATTACAAGACTTTAGCTTCGATTTCACAGACAGGGTCAAATTTAAGATCTTTCCATTGCAAGAGACTGTTTTGGACATTATTATACCCTTTAACAACATCTTACATAAAGTCTGTTAAGTAACCGGGATGGACTGCTGCTGAGAATTGGTTTCTTCTTCTTGGTGCACTTCCCTTACAGCTGATGGCAGCTGTCTTTCGTTTCTTTGACCAACTACACACATAACATTTAATTTAGTTATTTTGCAGCATAATATACATTGCTTGGTGATCATCATCAACATTTATCTACCTGTTCTTTGCTGAATAGGACTTTCAAAGTCCAAGTTTTTTTCTGCAAACGAAATCTTAAAAGATTAAACAAAACTTACAAGTACTTAATCTGTTTATATTTACAAGTGCACAGATAACAAGAGTGGGTTTTGAGACAGGATTAAATATTACCCTGCCTGCAAAATCCAGGCTTGAGTCTAAAATTTTAATTTTAAGATAACTAAACAACAACTTGTTGAGCAATAACTTGCATAAAAAGAGTATGAACTAATAGAATAAAACATGTTTGTCAGTGTACAACAAGTACAATTAAAAATAAAAATGATTTAAAATGCAGTTATTATATAAAAGCTATTATAAAAAGTATCCAGCAATATTAAAATAGTTCAAATAGCTCAGATGTGGCGTGTAATGTAGGGCTGACTGTATTAATACATGTGCACTTGAGGTTAAACTGCATTGTGCTACTTCATCATCTTTCCTGTTGTCACAGAACAGAAGGGACGGAGTCAGCGGGTAACTGAAAAGGATCTTTAATGAAACAGAAAACCAGAATAGTAAACAAACAGGTAAGTAACTCAAACTAATACTGTCCTTGGGGTGCAGATGAACTTCGGGGAACACAGAAGACGAGAAGATGACGAAGGAGAAACACTGAAGACCAGACGAAGATAAATCCAAGGGGAGACGATCGCTAACACAGGTAAGTGAGTCCGGGTAACAATATTGTAGACTGGACAGTGAACTGAACAAAACACACAGTATATAAAGAGTCCGGGTTATTGCAGACAGGTGCTGGTGTAGATGATGATGACAATGAACAACAGGTGTGCGGAGGTGCAGGGTGACATGGGAAGTGAAGTTTAAACACACGAAGACAGGTGACATCGTGACACCTGTTTGCTGGACGAAGAATTTTCTTGACATGCTTGACAACACGTGCAACATTAATCCAACATTATGCTGTTAATACTCAGTACTTCATGTGGTCATAAAGTTAATCACAATTTTTAAAAAATGCCAGTCGTTGTCTGCAATTGTTAACCACCTTCATTTGTATTATATTTTAGGGTTTAAAAAATTCTGTCTGTTAAATTTAACATGACGGTGGGCGGTCTGCTTCAGAAGCTGGCATTTGAAAACACTGCACTGTTCTCAGTCATTACAAGTGTGTGTATGTTTGTGTGCATGCAAACATTGACAAGAGTGCCTAATTTTGTTTTAAGGCTGAATAGCTTTTGCAATCTTTTTTCTTATTTGGTAGAGATGACCAACTTCACGACAGCAACAGAGTTGGATTTAAAAAGCACCTTGTATAAAATACAAGCAAAAATTAATATCTACTTTACTGAAAAATATATCAGTATTTTAAGTTGTAAGAACTTTTTTGTCGTTTGATATATTTTTATTTTCTTTACTTTTTATATTTGACCTTCATAATGTTACGGAATGAGAATGATGACAAGGGAGGATAAGTGAAATGCAGGTTTATTGTGACAAAGGTGAGTACAATCCACAGGTAAGACACATCCACAGGTAAATCAGCTATGAATCTGGGCGTATTATTCGATAGTACTCTGTTATTTGAAAGCCATATTGCCATCGTTTGTAAAACCACGTTTTTCCATTTCAAAAATATATCCAAATTACATCATATGCTGTCATTATCAAGTGCAGAAAAGTTAATTCATGCATTCATAATATCTAGACTGGATTATTGTAATGCATTATTAGGTGGATGCCCTGCTGGCTTATTACCAAAGTATGAACATATCAGCCCAGTACTGTCAGCACTGCATGGTTACCCATCACGCAAAGCAACTTTAAGATCTTACTGACTACTTATAAGGCCCTACATGGTTTAGCTCCTCAGTATGTAAGTGAGATCTTAATGCATTATAGTCCTTCACGTTCACTGCACTCTCAGGACTCTGGCCTGTTGGTAATACCTACAATTTCAAAATCAAGTGTATATGCAAGTATAAACGGTACTTACCTGGTTATCCTCCTTATTAAAGGATTATTGTCGTGCTGTTCTCATGGCGGATTTATCCGATGTGTGTGTTTCTGCTCTATGTACTCCACATAGTGCCGAACAGGAGGTGGTCGGGAAGTTTGCATGGGCCCATACACATCGGACCCGGTCTGCCTTGATGAACATCACCCCAGCCCTGGCACATCGCAGAGGCACATCTCCCCCACTCCGCAGCCGGACGTCGAGACCGCATCCGAACTCTTGTTGAGACTAGCAAGGGTACTAATATTTCAAACACCATTTCGGATGGTGCATAACGTGCAATAATCATGGCTTGGTTCCGACTGTAGGCCCAAAACGGCAGGGCAGCTGGGTGACAGTCAGGAGGCATAGTCATAAAGAAACTGTGATTATGGTTTCCCCCACTCAGCAACACACCAGCTGAGATGCCTGTGTCAAGCACCCTGGTTATTGGTGATTCTGTTCTACGGAACGTGGAAATAGAGACCCCAGCCACCATTGTTGAATGGATACCAGGAGCCAGAGTGTCTGACAATAATTACCGTTTCATTTCATTCGAATGTCGATGGATAGTTCGCGCTGACATTGATGCACCCTGAGCCTGCAGGACAGCTTGTATTTCTTTCGAACTTGTTTGGGGCTGCTTATCCACCATCCTGACTATCCTGCTTTGCAACCTTTCATCAATTTTTCTCTTCCGTCCATGTCCAGGGAGATTAGCTACAGTTCCATGGGTTGCAAACTTCTTGATAATGTTGCACACTGTAGACAAAGGAACATCTAGATCTCTGAAGATGGACTTGTAACCTTGAGATTGTTGATATTTTTCCACAATTTTGGTTCTCAAGTCCTCAGACAGTTCTCTTCTCCTCTTTCTGTTGTCCATGCTTAGTGTAGCACACACAGACACACAATGCAAAGACTAAGTCAACTTCTCTCCTTTTTATCTGCTTTCAGGTGTTATTTTTATATTGCCCACACCTGTTACTTGCCCCAGGTGAGTTAAAAGGAGCATCACATGCTTGAAACAATCTTATTTATCCACAATTTTGAAAGGGTGCCAATAATTTTGTCCATCCCATTTTTGGAGTTTTGTGTGACATTATGTCAAATTTGCTTTTTTCTCCTTTTTTTGTTTTGTTCCAAGACACACAAAGGGAATAAACATGTGTATAGCAAAACATGTGTTAATGCAATACTTTTCTGTGAGAAATACCTGATTTTCTGGAAAAAATTCAGGGGTACCAATGAATGTATGTGTGCATGGTATAGAGTTAATTAAGAATTGATGCTAATGGTGTTATTAACTGGTTAATGGCTCTTGAATCTTGAGTTAAGCATCACGTTTTCCCATCTGCCTTGGGTACAGGGTTGATGGGTGTATTATATGACGAATGTGTGGGTACGAGGAATCCCTGCTGGACAAAATTGTTAATGCAAGTTTTAATACCATCCTCTTTATCCTTAGATAATGGATATTGTTTAATGTAGACTGGTTTATTACTTTGAAGCTTTGCCCTATAGGGCTCCATATGTCTATTAAACCTGTTTCATCCTTGTACTGTGACCAAAACAAAAGGCTAACCATTATATCCACCATCTGTGGTGAGTCAGACTTGAATGCAGCAGGCTACGGTTCAATAGGTCCCTCCCATGTAAACAAAGGGTTAACTGAGGCTTGCAGGCTAGATAGGAATGAAAACACTACATCTGACAAACATGTAGTGTTTTCATTCCTATCTAGCCTGCAATAATTTTGATGTACATATTTAACTTGTGCATCATGTCTCGTCCCAATAAATTTAGTGGAACCCCTGGATTAATTGTAAATTTATAAAAAAAGGTTTCACTCTTACTTCTGCTTTTCAAAAAGAAATCAACAATGTGCACAAAAAGAAGTAAGTATCGAATTTCTGTACTCAATTGCCCAACCTCAATTGGAGTACATGTATCGTATTGTGACCGTGGGTGATAGTCCTATATTGGCTCTCACAAGACTTTTCAGTCCTAATCATCCCTAAAATAACCTTCTTGTAATTGGGTGTTTTCCTTTATTGGGGCTCTTATCAAGTACATTTGGTTGTGCCAAAATACATTTGGGTCACCCCTTAGAACACCTTTTTTGTGGTCACAATATATTAACATGCAGTAACAATTGTAATTAATTCGATAGTATGTAATAAAATAGTATGTAGTAAAATGTCTGAAAATATAATAATTCTACAATAATAAATGAGCACACGCTGCTGTGGTAAAAATTACAGTGTGATCAGTACTAGAGATATAAGAAAAATATATTTCCGTCACACGCTCGCAGAATTCGAGCCAATCACAGTGCACTGGATCGCTGACCAATCAGAGCACACCGTGCGTTTCAGAATGACCAGCTTTGTAAAAATCTATGTGTTTCAGAAAGGCGGGGCAGAAAGGAGTAACAATAATCTCCGGTATGTGTAAAATAATAACTTTTTAAATCCTAAAACCACGTAAATACATTTCATTAAACCAAATAGACAAAATAATGTTCTTTTTAAGTTCAAGTTCAAGTTTATTTGTATAGCGCTTTAACAATGTAGCACTGTTTCAAAGCAGCTTTACAGTAAAATAAACAGAATGACAAGCAGGGAAATATAAAAGCTCATTTAATATCTAATATCAGCAGTCTCCTAGTGAGCACTCCAACACGGAACCCAAACTCCATTAATATATATATATATATGGAGAAAAAAACCTTGGGAGAACCCAAACTCACTTGGAGGGTCATTTCTCCTCTGACGCGTCACAGCTGCAGTCAGTAGTTTGATAAGAATTATTTGATTTAAAGTCGTGTACTGAATTTGCTAAAGTTTGAAGCCGTGTAGGTCTGAGTTTTGAGTTGATCTGGATTATTAGTTGTGATTGAATTTAACAATGTGTTTGTGTGTATGGTAAACTAGGTAGTAGTTAAAAGGCTAATATTATACAATAAAGGATTGTTTAGCCAGGGATGACTGAGTGCAGCTATAACATCAAACTGCTGACATAGACAGAAGTAGTTAATTAGTCAAAAAGTTACATAATTTAAGAGATTAGCATAAATACTGTTTAGCATTATCATTAATGTAGTAACTAGCATTAGCATTAGCTATAATGAGTGCAGGTTCTCCTGGGGGTCGCCGCCTCCTTCTGACAGATCCAGCGTCAGGTCAGGGTATGGACTGGATGCAACCTCGGAATAATAAGAAACAAACAAACTGAGAGCAAAATACTGTTTCACACCCTTAGATGCAACAAGTACATCAGATTGTTAGAGAAGTGTTCCTGGTTCCGGTTGGCCTAATTAATGCAGCCTAGCAATCCCTTTGTGTTATAAACTGTTGGACTATGTGTATGCTATGTTAAAGAGATAGGTCTTCAATCTAGATTTAAACTGAGAGAGTGTGTCTGCCTCCCGCACAGCACTAGGAAGACTATTCCAAAGTTTAGGTGATAAATAGGAGAATGATCTACCACCACCACTTGATTTAGAAATTCAAGGTATTACCAAAAGGCCAGACTCCTGAGAGCATAATGGACGTGAGGGACTGTGATGTATTAGGAGCTCATTCAGGTACTGAGGAGCTAAACCATGTAGAGCCTTATAAGTAGTCAGTAAGATCTTAAAGTTAATACGTTGTGTAATGGGTAACCAGTGGAGTGTTGACAGTACTGGGCTGATATGTTCAAACTATTTTGTTCTTGTGAGAACTCTAGCCGCTGCATTTTGAACTAGTTGGAGCTTTTGTAATAGGCTAGCTGGGCAGCCACCTAATAATGCATTGCAGTAATCCAGTCTAGACGTCATGAATGCGTGAACTAACTTTTCTGCACTGGATAGTGACAGCATATGACGCTGTTTAGATATGTTTTTGAGATTAAAAAAAAGCGGTTTTACAGGTGTTGGCAACATGGCTTTCAAATGAGAGAGTACTGTCGAATAAAACGCCCAGATTCCTAGCTGATGATGAAGACTTAGTAGAGAACCCGTCAATAGTTAGATAATATTCCTGTTGGTTAAGTGTGGGAGCTTTAGGTCTGATGGTTAACACCTCTGTTTTGTCAGTGTTCAACAACAGAGAGTTGCTACTCATCCAGGTTTTATGTCGACTAAACATTCCATCATTTTAGTGAATTGCTGTGTTTCGTGAGGCTTCGAGGCTTTTTAGAACCATTATATGACCTATATATGATAGCTAGCACTAGCAGCACTTTTATTCATGTAATACAATCATAAAGTTTACAATATCAACAAAACTAAACATGAATTCAACATTCATAATTTCTTGATTCTTACGGATTTGATTAAAAGTTAATAATGTTTAGTAATATTATCATCATCTGCTTTCCATTGAGCGAGGCATTCCAATTAATCGTTAAAAGTCATTTAAAAAGACAGCAGAAAGAATACTGCTTTAAATACAGGTAATTTCATTCAAGTTAAAAATCTGTACAAAAACATATTTGTTTATGTTTATTGAAGTAATATTTTTTTCTTTTTTTGTGCCCTTTTTGGTCCCCTGCCCCACAAGAGGTCTGTGCACACCACTGGTAGGGAAGAGTGTAACCAGGGCAACAACAGCCTGTGCTTGTACCTACATGCCCTTAGGGGGACCTCTGCGTCTATGCTCTTTGTAATAAAAAATTAGAAAAAAGGAAGGAAGATCCCGCTTAGCTATTGGAGTGTGTGCTGAACTGTTTGTGGATTGCATAGTCGTCTTAGTTTGTGACCGTCTGCTTGTGGGAGATTTGAACAGGGTGAACAGTGAACAGGCTGCAGTAACAGACCTCACGCATGAGTGTTATTTAATGTAATCACAAGTTGTTTGCACTCTTCGTTTGTTGGGATACAAGAGTATCAATACAAGATGTAATTGCAGAGTACAGTAAACAATGTTTATTTTCCCCCATTTTCTACTTTTGATAAATGAATTAGAAGGGAGAGAGTTTGCACATGAGGGTACACGTGATATAACGTGATTACAGTTCCCTGGAGACTGCGCTTCTCAGAGTAAGTGCCAATTGTTTTCTTTTTGTTTTGATCAATGCTATTATTCAGTCTTAGAGAAAATTAATGACATGTACGCTGCTATATTATAATAATCAGGTTTATTAAAGTTTCTGTGTTAAGAAATGTAAAAGACTGTGATAAAATTGATGGCCATTAAAAAGTGTAAATTGTTTATATCTTCTTTATGGCTGTAAGTGGCTTATGTTTATGTAGTCTCAATGTATCTGTGTTTTGTTTTTTCATATAGAGAAAACGTCCAAAGCCACTGTTGTTTATTTGGGGTTTAAGTAAGCCTACGGATGGGTTTTGTGTAATTTTTTTTTGTAAAGGGAAATTGATAAATTGATTGGCATAAGATAAAACGGCACATAATTCTTACTGTTTTCCTTTTTTGTACACTTATTTTTTTTAACGCTGCGTCTTTTTGATGTATCTTCCACATTCTATGTCTAAAAAAGGCTTGTAAAATCATAACTGACCCCAGTCACCCAGCACATAGCCTGTTTACCAAACTGCCATGAGGCAGAAGGTACCAGAGCATTAACTGCAGAACCAGCAGACTAAAGAACAGTTTCTACCCGCATGCCATAAGAACAAACTTTAAACATAGACATTAACTTCGTCAAATTTTACAGTTTAGTACATTCATACATTGTTGCACTGTATGTTCATGCTGTGATTTTCACTATACTGCATACTTTGCACACATATCAACACATTGACCTCAAATGTTTCTTACATTTACTTTTAACACCTGTACTTTATTAGACATACTTATAAACACACATGCATATATATTGTATATAATCATTTTTTATGTAAGATAATCTTAAAATTTTTATTTTATTATTATTACTATTATTCTGTCTTTTAGTTGTCTTCTATTTTTTTCATTTATTTTTAGTTAACAATGCTGTAGAATATCTGTGCCTTACATTAAGCATTTCAATGTACAAACTGTCACTGACAATCTCAATCTGTACACTTGACAAATAAACTTGAAACTTGTAATTTGTAACTTGTAAGTTTAATAAATGTATCGACATGCAAATTGCTTACTTTTCAGGGGAGGACATTACAAACAATTTTAATTTAATACGTTTTTGTTAGGTTTGCACAATTTCTTTTAATACACATGAATTAAAAACTGCTTTTATTCTGCTCATTAGCTGATGGTTTTCCCACTTTAATAACTGCACAGTAACAATGCTCATATACAGCAAAACACACACAAATTTAATTAGGAATGTTACATTAGTTATTATGGATGGAATTGTCTAACAAAATGTCCGAATTTAATTTATACCCTGTGTGTATGAAGGTTAGTATGCAGGAAAATCTTCTCTTTGAGACATGCAAAAATCAGGCTGTAAGCTCTCGATCGTGCAGTCAGATGTGTCCATGGTACAGAGGCTGCAATCGCAGCTGATAGCCACTGGGTAGGTGATATGGGGGTCCACCCCTGAAGTGCAATCCGGCAAGCGGACAGTTTCATAGCGCACATCCCGATAAGTGCACACATGCTGGTAGACGGTGGAAAATGGGCTTTTGTATACGGGCTCCTAGAAAAACAAGACTAGGTACCATTTTGCACTAGATGTCATCACTTAAATGGTGTTTAACAAACAAACAACTTGTTATGCAATAAAAAACTTAAAATAAATAAATACCTTTGTTAAGCAGTGGCCACTGCAGATGGTAGTCTGAAATACCAAGCATTTTGGGCAGCCCTCTTTTTCTACAGCCACTGTCTCATTAACTGGTTCACAAGGTGGAAGAATAGAGCTTTGAGCAGGAACTAATGTGACAACTAAACACAATAAAAGAACAAGGATGTAGTTTCGAACAGCTAACATCCTATAGGGAGAAAAAAAAACAATTTATTTACCAAATATAAGTTTCACATTAATTGTATAAAACTGTTAATATCAATTTAAATTTTACTTTTATAAAACTACAATCTGATAAAGCAAAAATTGATTATATTATGGAAATTGTTTGCTAGACTTACTTGTTGGGTATCTCTAATGCTCAGCAGGCTGTTGTAAGTTGCTCTAAGCACTGAATCACAACATCTGGGTGGATTTATATAAGACATGAAAACTAAGCAGTAACTAACAGTTAAACTATAAACTGACCTTAAATAAATCACCCAGAGCCCTTACAGATTATTATTTTCCATTCTCAAGTGACAACTATCTGTCTTTGCCAGGTCAGAATAACATGTATTAAAGACATTTGCTGCTTATTCAGTACAGTTCAATATCTTTTATCTCATCTAAAACATCCTTTCTTTTATCCGCTTGGATCATATTTAAAATCCATGGCCTCTGTTTAACACAAGGACAGGGTCAGGACATGATTAAGGTCTAAGTGCTGCTCTCACATTTCACTATAAGCAGTGTTGTAAGGATATTCCTAATTCCTAAAATTTAGTTGTTCATTAAAATACATTTAACTTATAGGGACAATTTGTAAGATTTTTAATGAGTTCCAGCTGGCACAACACTGCTCATAACAGTCCTGCCCCACATGATGCCCATCCTGGTGATACTAAATGGACGCCTGCCCAAGACAACTTCCTTGCACCCATGGCCCTGTTAATTAACATTAATTCTACCACCTTATATATAATTCATTTTTATTCACTCACTTAAGCAAGTAAATGTTTGTGTCTTGTAACTGCATAGTGAGTTATAAATGCGATCAATGGCAATTTGTGTCCTTTATTATGGATTGCACATGCTACGGATTGCAACTATAACACGTCATGTCAGGATTTTTTTTCTCTCTTAAAGAGTTTTTTTTGAATCCCTGACCACTGACTGCTATCTGTCAGTACATGTAAAGCTGCTTTGGTACAATGACCTTTGTGAGAAAGCGCTATACAAATAAAATTGAATTGAATTGAATACATAATCGTGATTTAAACTGAGGACACGAGCCGGGTCCCCCTGTTCGATAGTCGCCTGTCAATGACATCATATCCGCATTACCCTCGGTTTCCGCTTTTAGGTCAAAAAATAATTTTTTGTGTTAAAATATCTAAAAACTACTAGCACAGTGTTATATATTTATTTTAATTGTGTAAACGTAACGATTAAACATAACGAATATACAACTTTATTTCAGTACCTCATCCATTTGTGAGTTTGGACTTTCAACAGCAGTGGAGGATAAAACAACAACTCCCAGCATTCCACGCTCCTGCATGGTGTTATGACGCTACATCTGTGTTGTAAGTTTTAAATGAGCGACCTCTAGTGGCGAAAATCTCCATACTGTGCATAAGTCACTTTAGGCTTTCAGGACAGTAGCTGAAAATTCACCCTTTTACCTCATTAAGTCACTGCTGTTATATGTCCCCTCTCGCCATTTATATTCTGTAAATGATAAATCTTACCCGTTCTATTCCCCTCTGGTGGATGAGCTGACAGTCTCCACTCCACTAACACAATATATTATATATATATTAAAAAGTCTCAGGTTATAACCGTAACCCTGGTTCCCCTGAGAGGGGAACAAGACACTGCATTGTGAAATGACACTATGGGAAACACTTTTGTGTGATGACATCTGAAGACAGTGTGTAACTATAACAAGCCTCACTGGTGATACGTCACCGCATGATGTGGCGATGGGCAGCAGAAGCTACAAAAAGGAAGTTGGAACAAATAATTGAACTTCACAACTGTGTGTGGGGAGGACCACCCAAACGCATCACACGCACATTGAAGATTGCTCGTTTTTACACTGATCCTCAACTTCAAGCACTTAATATAACCAGAGCTAGAATAAGCCAGTTGTCTTTGTAATGGGGTACACAGATGCCCCAGAGCCTCAGTGGGGTCAGTGCTGCATCCATGAACTGCGTGAATATGTGAGGGGACAGTGTTTGGCTGAACAGAAGAATACAATACTGAATATTTTGCCCAAAAGGAATTTCAGCTTAACAGTAAGTTATCCAAAAGGATCATACACCAAGCAAATGTGAAATAGAAACATTGGCGTAACTTTGTTTTGAAAAGTGGTGGGGACATTTTAACAAAAAAATTAAATAATCTTCTTTGGTGGATTCTGATCCTAGTTACTATCAAAAGTCCAGAGTTTTTGAATCTTGAAATCTTAGAGTAGACAATGGACTGGAGTGTAAAAAAAGTTCTGTTAAATATGCAGGAGCTAAACGTTTATTGCGATGTTTCTCAAATCCAGGTAGTGCCCTGCAGAGTTTAGCTTCAACCTTGATCAAGCTCACCCACCTGTGATTTTCTAGTAAACTTAAAGGCCTAATAATCTTGCACAGGTGGGTCTGATTAGGGTTGAAGCTAAACTCTGAAGGGTTTACTCTAAAGATTTGAAGAACCCACACCCGTGCCCAGTTTTGTCAAGGGACCACTCTACAGTTGTGAGGGTGTTGCGCGGAGTCGATCGACCTGCAATGTCTCTTAAAGACTCCTGCTGTGCGCAGTGCTTATGCCACAGTTTTGGCGACTGTATCTTGGTGAGCTCTGGTGTACAGGCCCTCTTTGAACGCTTATTTCCTGGTTTGCACCTTATCTAAGTCCAGTATAGTACTGCTTGATTGGATACACTCCCCATAGCGTCAGCTACTGACGCAATACGAAGTGAACTGTGGCGAAAGGGAACAATTTAGGTTACACACGCAACCCTGGTTCCCTGCTACAACGGCGCACAGCAAGTGTCTTATCTCGCGCTTCAGTTGCAAAAAGGTTATTAAACAGCGTTCGACCCAGACTTATATAGGCGGAGAGCCCGCCTACGATAGCGGGCTCAAACGCCATTTGTCTGTTATTTTAACTCAGCTTTAACGATCAGAGAAACAAGTTTCCCCATAGCGTCAACTACTGACGCAATGCTCATTCCTGTTATCTCAGGGAGCCAGGGTTACGTTGAGTAACCTACAACGTTTTGCACTTTATTAATATCACTTTCAATGCAACAGTTTGCATAAATTATTAACTATTTATTAGTTCTTTTTATTTAGTCCTCTTTATAGTAACTGCTAACAAAAGTAACTGCAAGCAAGCTTTATAGTAACTATATATATAGTAACAAGCTAACAAAAATTATAATATATAAAACTATGTTTACAGGTAGAACTAGTGTTAAAGCTAGTAAAGGAAGCAGTTTTTTTGTAGAATGGGTAAATGTTTATGTGAGTGACTTGATGCCTCATTGTGAGGGGACAAGCAACTTCGGGACGTAAACTTAGTTTTAAGTTTAGTTATAGCGTGGACTAGGAGCTGCGTGACGTACAACATCAGCAAAATTAGACCTTTGCATAAGACATACCTGTATGACCGGGTGGTAGTTGCAAAATGGGTGGTGAATTTCAATTGGTCGTCTGGCATCACAACCAGGCTCCTTGCAGCCTTGGTTGGTGTTAGTGTTGGGAAGCCAATCTGAATGGTGAATTGGTGATCTATTGAAGGGTTTACTTGTCCATGTTCAATTGAAGGTGATGTTCCTTCATCCAGGAAGAGATATCCTTGAGGCATGCAGAGATACGAGCAGAGATGGTGGGGTCATTAGACCGAAATGAGATGTAAAGCTGCACCATCATCTGCATAGCAGTGAGAAACCATGCCCCTTGATGATATGACCCAGAGAAGCTGTGTATATTTTTGTATATGTTATATGTTTCTTACTACTGTGTGTGCTGCTTGTATTTGTGCGTTTTGTTAGTATGTGTGTGCTGTGTGTTGTGTCTAGATGGGAGTGTATTTAATAACTGCTTTTTTTACATTTTTCTTTTTCAAATGTATTTACTGAGTTGCTTGTTATGAATAGGTCTCCTGTATCAATGCACATTGTAAAAAGCACTAGGGTAAGTGTACCAAAGACTCGTATGTTCCGTTATCCTCTTGCGGAAGTAATTTACCTGCGCAGGAGCGCAGATTAGTTGATTGCCAGCATGTATATCCTCAATTGCTCCTGTGCTGTGTGTGTTTGTATGGTATTTGGTCACGGCAGTAGAGGCGGCACAACAATAACTACAAGTCTATAATCCCACCAACTTCAAAGCGGTACAACTATACAGCACTTAAACTGGTTTCCCAGTAATTACGAGCAAAGAACCACTTTTAGTAATATTTAGCAAAAAAGAGTGTACTAACAAGGTAATCCGTTTCATATTGACAAGACCACATTGGTTGCTAGATATGTTTCAGAAATATTCTGCCTTACAAAATAAATACACAAACATTAAGATGATAGTTTAAAAAAACAACATTTGTTTTATTTAAAAAATGCAAACAGTAGACTCCCATATAATCAGGAAATAAATAAATCAAGATTGACTTTACAGACAATATATTTTATGCAGACAACAAAATTTTTCAAAAATCTTTTTATATTTTATCTTTATCTATTTTATTTTATTTGCCTTGAAGGATCTAAATTTGTTCCTTCATAAATTATTTTATTCTTTATGCCATCCTGAATGACTCTCTGCTGAACTCGTAGCTTGGCATTATTATATCTGCAGTACAGCCTGTAGAAAAAAAAAAATGAAAATATTTATTTAAGATCATCCATTTAGTCAAATGGGGGTGTTACACAAATAAATCCTCCTAGCTTCCCAATATTTAAAAGGTGCAATTTTCAAAATCAACCCACAATTACCATCTTTCTGTTGGGCAGAGCTAACGTGTGTAAATTTAAAAGTTGTTGTGTTTTAGTTTAAGATTTACTGCAACATTGTTTTAATCAAAGGTACGGACACAGCCTCCTGTAACTGTGTTTATTGGCAAGCTAAAGAAAACGCCATAGAGAATAATAAGAAGCTAAAGAGTGAATGTAAAATGACAGTAAAATGACAGTTTATGGTAATAAAAATACATTTTATAGGCCAGCACTAAAAACATAAAAATAAGTTATAAACATCTGTTTTTATTTATTTTTCAGTTTTAGAATTTAAAGAAAAGTAAGAACAAGACATTATATTAGACATTAACATCTGCTATTCTTATGCTGTTCATACCATGATCCCAATGTTGTAAGCATAAATCCTGCAACACCCACATCAAATGATCTCTTTACACGGCCTGTGAATTACAAGAAAGAGTAGATCAATGAAAAAGGCCATTTATGCTACAGATGAATTACAAACACGGCACATAAACCATGCACAATATCTAAGAATAATGGTAAATAGCTCTTAACATGCAAGTAAATGAAAGCTTACTTGTTGCCAAAAAGTGCACCAATCCTGCTACTAGTGTCCCCCCTGCACCATGGAGAATAGATTCTCGAGCACATGGAGTATTCTGAATATCAAGAATGCCCAAGACTTTCATGCCCTATGTGTGTTAAAATGTTCAGTAATCAATGGCATTAAACAAAATTCAAAAGACAACTTAAATAATATGAATAAATATAATATAATATAATATAATATACATAAATAATAAGAACATTCTCAAGACTTTCCTTTTGAAAATATATTTAATCGGTATAATCTGGCAGGAGTGGTCAATGTTTAAAATATATTATAGATGTACCTTTAATGCTATAGCATACTGCACTACTTTAAGAAAGTTGATATAGTAGCATAGTAGTATATCAATAGCTTCTGGTTGTGTTGTTGTAAAATGTAATTTACTTTGAATAACAGGGCTACATAAAAATGTAAAAAAAAAGAAATTCTGTTATTTTTGCATCATATGTGAAGGATATTATATATATTATATAATATATATACTATTAACCTAAATGAAAAATAACGCAGTATACTTCAGATAATGAGCTGCATTCATTTGTCGTACAGCTACTGGACGTGTCAGTAACTACTTAATCTACACTATTTTGTGGTATAGACTATAGTGAATTAATAAATTGAACTAAATACTGTAATAATTTAATATTTACTATAACAAGATTCAAAAACACTACTGTATCTACTGACAGTATTAAAATGCAGTTTACTACAGTAAATGACACATTTACATAGGGAGGCAATTACTCTGGTCAGCAAAATGAGGTTGAATATGACTCAAATTTTCGACAAGTCTAACGGATAATAAAATCTGCCCTATCATTTACCTGCCTCTTATCGTCCTCCTCTGTCATTTTTAAAACCGCTAACCGAAGACTATTCAAGGTATACTGCTAAACAACACGAGTACAATGACATTGCGTGTCTATTCCAAGGAACACTGTTGTTGTCCCAGTTAAATTCTTCCTGACGGCACATTGCGTGGCACAGATAGGTTCCGCTGTTATACGTTGTCAATCCAGTCACGTCCCGTTGTTGCGTTGTGTTGAAGGCTGTGTAAAAAGAAAATCAATACACACTGGTGAACACAACGAGGCTTTGTAAAACACTGATATGGCGCGGGATCAACCAAAGCTGAAAGGAAATATTTCTTTAGACGCAATGTGTAAAGACGATCTAATGCACGGACCACAAGAATTCCGTTGTCAAAATAAAAGTCACATCTAAAGTAGCAATAAAAAAAAAAACCCTTTTAGTTATTTATTAGGAAACCAGAAAATCCAAAAAAAACGTTACAGGGTGTTTTTTTAAATAACCCGAAAATAACTTATACAGAAGGTTCCCTAATGGTTATTTTCTGGTTATTTTTTGCAACCATGTTTAATAGTAAAAAGTATGGCTTTTATATATGAAAATATTAGCTGAAAATATCACTAGCAAATGAAAATACAACAATTATAAATCCACGTGTTTTTATTGCTTTAGTGCAGGTGTCTGATGCCTGCTCTCCTTCAGCAGGTGCTTTCTCTTTTGATAATTTTTAGGTTTTATATTTGCAGCATTACAGAGTGTTTTTGTAAAATAGTCAAGAATTAACACATAACATGCTCTAAGAATTTGTCAGAACTTGAAGATCAATTGCAACTGGTAATGCAAAACAAGAATGAAATAAATGAAGATATTATTATCACAGTAAAATGTGTTGTAATGACTAGAGACTGAACCTAAAATACTCAGGGATAAGCTAAGTGAAAATATAATAATTATAAATCCATGTGTTTGTATTCCTTTAGTATGCGTGTTTGATGTGTGTGATCTTCTGCAGCACCCGCTTTCTCTGCTCAGCAAAGATCAGCCACCTGCGTCATTTCAAAATTAACGGTTTTGCTTTACCTGATTGACTCACTGACATTAGTTTAGCAGTTTATTTGTTTTCTTTCAAAAACTGTATTTTTGTTATTTTCGATTGCTTGACAAACAAGATGTTTGTGGGTGTAACCAAGAAAATTAATAGCCTATATGTTAGCCTTAAGAAATAAAATGTTTATTTTTCTGTCAATAAATATATGTTTTAAATCCTCCACATTGTGTTAAAATCATTTTTTATTTATTTAAATATGTCTAACTGTCTGATGCTGAGGTATAGTGCGGTTTTATTAGAAACTGTAAATTGTGTTAGGATGTTTAAATCAAAAATTACTCCAGTAATGAAAAAAATGCATTATTAATAAAAACAATTATTGACTATCTATATTTTGTGGGATGATGTGTCTGACTTATTTATGGATAAAAACTCAATCCGCAGCTCGGCTTGCTTCGATGGCGGTGTCGGCTTCTTCACTGAGCTGCGAGAGTATTGTGCTGAAGGAGCAAAAAGGTGTTATATTAAACAAAAAAAGGAGTTCGGTCTGCACTTGCGGGTAAGACTACTAGTCTTGTGTTTTGTTTATCTGTGAAGCACATGGCTGCTGTTTTGACAGCATGCCATGTGCTTCGGTGTCTTGTCCCCTTGCCCCGCCCTCTCCTTGACTTTAATTGTTAATTGTTTAGTTCATTGCCTGCACCTGTTTTCTCTTGTTAAGCCTCCCTATTTAAATCCCTTGTGTTTTCTCAGTTACTTGTGCTTGTACTGTTATAACCTTCTGGCCTCTTATCTAGAAGTTGTTCTAGGTTATTTCTAGTTCTGAAAGGTTTGCCTAGTCTGCTTAGTCTTTTTGTTCCTAGTTTTTGCTGAGTTTTTTCCTTTTTGGTTAAAAAAACTTTTTGGTCTGTCTCTAGATTCCTTGCCTGCCTTTTGTTTGTTTTTTCCTTGTTCTGCTTCCTCTCTTCGGATTCCTGTTTTTGCTTCTCCTGCCCTGCTGTGGCCTGTTATCCGCCTCATCAGCCGCTTCTCCCCACCCGGGTCTAGTTTGGATTTTTCCAGCCCTGCTCTCGCTGCCCTAGTCTACCACTGGTTGGCCTTCTCCATCTCTGCCGGGTTGCGTACATTGGATTCACAGTTGGCCATATGTATATGTATATTAGGGATGCCACAATTCTCAATATAATATTGAACCGTTCGGTACAACATCCACGGTTCAATATGCGTTTCTGAATTGCTTTTTTTTTTCCGGTTTTACGTTTAAATAATTTATGTGCGACTTCCGCTTCCGCCCGCATGGAGTGAGCAGCAGAGAAAGGGAGCTCCTTGAATAAATAAGTGATAATTGCTCAATAGACTGTAATCAATCGTGTAAAACTTTATTATTTTTGTTAAGGAACCCTAAATGCAAACTAAATGCTTTTATTCAAAGTAAATGCCAATATCTACCCAACTTGAATAAACTTTTGTTCCGTACAGAATTGCATGATCCAGTACATTGGACCTGCAAAATGGCTTCAGATATCTTGGAATATTGGTTAAACCAGGTAAACTTTTAAATGGGAAGGAAGTGAATCTCACCGCTTTCCACCTACCCAACATAACTAACTTTTATTCATATACATTAACCCAGATTGAATTGGAGATTCCGGAGAGAGGATTGACTTTAATCCCTACTCCCACTCAGGTAAGCCGCAGGGAACTCAGAAGGGACATCCACTGCTACCATAGGAGATTGAAACTTTAAGATTATTTTCATCCTATAACCAGAGGGGGGCAAACTACGGCCTGCTGAATACTTTCATCCGGCCCGCGAGGGAGTTTTTAAAAATGCTACATTTGAGTAACGGTTTTGGTTCAGAATTACTAATTTGATGCAATACAAGAGAACGCCATTTGATGGCAGTATAGCACACGGTACAGTTAGCGCCTACAGTAGAATTAGAATGCACTCACTTGACACCCTTGCAAGGAGAGGGGACCAGGCTCATTGTTCACATTAATACACTCATAACCATGACTTGGAAAGACAAAGAGTAAGCAGAGCTGCCAACTCTCACGCTTTCGCCTTGTGACACACGGTTTTGCCTGCTTTCACACGCACTCATGCCACACATCCAATTACTCACGCAAAACTAAAACGATCTTGGGCCGAGACTCGTTCAAGCCCGACGATAGATGGCACTGATGGCGTCTATGGCTGGCTGCACCCCGAAGTTAGCGACAGAAAAAAAGATACCCCGAAAGAACAAGAGAAACTACCACCTCGAGAAGTCTGATGATGAGATTTTGAGCTGAGTAGGTATGCAACAATGAAATGTTGTCCAATTGAGTACTCACTCTAATTGACTGCCTATGTACAACAAAAAAGCCTTATTCATAGACCAGTGTTTAAGATTTGACCTAGGTAGGTTGATTGATATTATGATTAGAATGGTATTAAACTAATTCTTAACTGAAACCTAGCCTATGTTGTGAAAAAGTTGTACTGTTTAAGCACTTTATTTGTTGCACTTTATTTGTTTCTGATGCGGTGGGAGGCTTTGAATGAAGAATAATATCTCTCCCTAACTAATCTTGTGTCGTTTTTGGCTGAACATAAATCATCAAGTGCTCTTGAGAATACACTTATTCACAACATAGGCTAGGTTTCAGTTAAGAATTAGTTTAATACCATTCTAATCAAAATATCAATCAACCTCAAAAATACTCAATAAACACTCAAATCTTAAACACTGGTCTATGAATAAGGCTTTATTGTGGTACACAGGCAGTCATTTAGGCACAACAATAGTTTTCTGGTTGAATGCTCAGCTCAAGTCTAGAAGGCCCTACAAGTCATGATGACAAACATGAATCAGAATAAGTTCAGGTATTGCACATCTTTAGCATACCACCCAAAAATCCACTAGAATGCCGGAAATCACCTCTACTTAATCCAAAATTTCCTGGGGGTGGACCTTCAGCTATGAAGCTTCACAGAATGTAACCAATATTGTCCATCTCCAGTAGGCTGCCCCTATCAACGGCTTTGGGCCTCCCCACAAACCACCAGAATTCAGGGTACAACATCAAATTAATTCCAATTCTCTGATATCTGAGCCACCAACTTGTGTAGCTGTGTGCGCGCCATAATTTTGATCACCCCTGACAAAATCTCACTCCAAGGTTTTTTGAAAAGTTGGCAGGTATGAGTAAGGTTCTCCTTCAGTTTTTATCAGACATAGTTTTATGATGATTTATATGTACATACTAATAGCAATGCAAATGAAATTGTCTGTTGTAAATTTGAATCAATAATAGATACTAAATAAGATTTTTTGTTTAATGTGTTAATATGACAAATGTTTCTGTCAGATAATATATGTTCCATGCATACCTCCACAGTAAATAAAAGTTATTTTATCAAGGATTTGGCATGCGGCACTTCACTTGGTTTGCAAAACTTGATGTGGCCCTCTGGTCTAAAAAGTTTGCCCACCTCTGCTAAAAAACGTACCTTTTACTGACCCTTCCACTTGGGAACCAGACTTAGCGACTGTTTCTGGGCCTGTTCGAAAAATAATTAAGAAGGATTAGGTTAGTTTTTCCAAATATAAAGTTAGACAAATACAAAACATTAAATGTTACAAGTAAACAGAGACAAGCTCTGGAAAAACTCAAGAATAATACCCACATTGTAATAAAACCAGCAGATAAAGGATCACAAACAGTTGTTATGAACAAAGCACAGTATTATATATATATAGATATATATATATATTTTTTTTTTTTTGGTTACAGTCGGCGGCTTGATCAGTGTCTTGTTTCTTTTCTTTTGTTGCCCTCCCTTGCTTTCCTTTCTATTGCTATGAGCGTGTGCTCTTTCTTCCGCTCTCTCTTTCTTTAGCTGGACGCACCTGTTTGTTGTTAAGAGGCTGATTAACTGATGTCATCAGAGGTGATCAGTATTTCATTAATATTCTGCCTGTGAAAACAAGGATAAAGAATTAAAACATTATGACTTACTTACGTCTTTTAATAGTTTTACTCACTAATTCGTAATGTATGAGAGAGTTTGTACAGTACTTTAGTTAAAAATGTGTGTACAAATCATATTAAATTAAATAAAGTACTTACCATTTGCAGGATTTCAGCCTGATTTTAAATAGTTGGCACGGCACCAACTATCTTTCCGAATGTTTTTTAGGCAAAGCTAGTATCGTTTTGTGCCTTGTCATTTGTTGATAAAATGTGCTGAACGTAAACGTAATTCCGGATCAGTGTGGGTTGGACATTCTGTAAAATTAAACGTCATTTGCACGTTCTGTTAAGTGCACATGTTGTGGATGACATTTCGCACACGGTGACAGTGGGCGGAGCAAGCGAAGCAATGGTATTTTTGTGTTGCTTCGAAGGCTGATCGTATGCAAATGAATTGGCATCTCTGACATCACAAATCCAACCACTGCTCGTTCTGCTTTTTCCGGAGAACATCTCAATAAATGCCTTTGTTATTGATAACAAGGACGTTTTGAGCTATGAAACTTGCAGGGATGTATAAATGAGACTAATACCTCTTATATATCAAAAGATTGTATTAATATTTTAAATACTGCTGAAAAAAACAAATAGAAACCATTACAGAAATTCTAATGATTTCCAGTACAAAACCATTACAAACCATCAGACATCAACCATTAAAACAATAACAAAATAAACAAAATGGTTTCCATTACGTAGTTTCCAACATGTTCAAAGTTGCGTGTGTCAGGTTCTTTAACAATGTGCCTGGAAACAAAACAAAGTGGTCCAATCAAATAAGAAAGCTGTCATGTTTACATTGATGAAAGTGAGCGTTCATCAAGACAAACTAAATGCTGGATTTTTTTAAAAAGCATGCAAGGTTCACGGTATAGACTCTTTAAAATATTTCTAAGAGTGTTTTGGGCATATTTCATTAGGATTGCATTAGGATTTATTGGTTCATATAGGTTTCCTACTGACATTAACGGTACCATAACCTTTGTTTCTTAAGCCTAAATTGCGCAAAAAAACTGCTTTTTTGAGATCGCTTCAGCTACTGCGCATATGCACAGGTGGGCTAGCGCCTTACAAGCCCAGAGCCATTTCGGTATGGCTCTGCGCGAGCCTCCGTAAACAGCCCCTCCCCTAGAGAAACGTCAGTCAATTGGTGATTGGTTCTTTTTATTGGAAGGCAGAACTTCTGTCGCTAGAGCGGCCATACTGAACGTTGCAATCCACCCTATTCATACTAATGACAGTGGTGCATCTTGTTAATATTAAGTATCTTTAATATTACACAACACCGTCCCCTACTTAAAGTGAAAAAAGCTTAACATGGCTAAATGTACTAAGGAAGTGGTATTTAAAGTCAGAACACTACACTAACAATTTATATTTTGTACAGAAAACTAAATCAGTCTAGAATATGAAGGCAAAGGGTTTAATTACTCGTTAAGCATTTTTCTCTCATTGTAAACTGTTATAGAAAACACTTCATGTTGCTTAATTCGTTAAGACAAAAATTAAAAGATAAAATTCTATACACACCATACTATAAGCATACCATGTACAGAAAAGCAAATGAACACAAATTAGCTTTTCTTTTTGCCCAGAATATGGCAAATAGAAAAGCAAATTTATGTTTAGCTTGTCGCTTAATTTTGGTTCCAAGAGATAGCTTGTTGGAGGACATCACAGCCAAGATAGCACAAATGATCGCAATGAGTGACCTGCCATTCGCCTTTGTAGAGAACGCTGGATTTCTTATGCTTATGGAGCACGTAGAACCTCGATTTGAAATTCTGTCTCGCCACTATTTCACAGAGAAAGCTCTGCCAGCCCTTTATAAGATGTCTCTACTAAGCCTTACCGCACAATGACTCAAGTTTTGTTTTATGCCGTGCGACCCTACATGTCCAGGAATTTCGCAGATCGCACACTGCAGAGCACTGGGGAATTGACAAGCAATGGGTCCATGTTTTGCGTGACAACGCAGCAAATATGAAAAAAAATTTGAGGGATATGGGGTTGCCGAGTGTGGGCTGTGTCGCCCATTCCTGTCAACTCTGTGTGTATGAAGGCCTGCTGTCTCAGCGAAGCGTGACAGATACCCTGGCCAACGCAAGGAAGATTGTAGGCCATTTTAAACACTCCCCGTTGGCCTACTCTCGACTAGAAGACATACAGATGGACCTAAATATGGATATCAAGCGCCTACAGCAAGATGTACAGGTGAGATTCCTCTCGTAACATTCTTTAATGTATTTCTATTTTATTATTATTTCCCATACACTTGATTTAGTAAGCCACTAATACATTACGTGCTCTGCACCTAATTTGCACAAAAAAAAGTGAATCATGTTCTCTTATGTGCAGACACGATGGAACAGCAACCTCTACATGCTGCAGAGCGTACTGCAACAAAAACGTGCTCTTAGTGTCTTTGCAGCTGAGCGCACTCTACCAGCAACACTGACAGCTCACCAGTGGAAGCTGATGAATAAGACTGCTGATGTGCTGATCCCCCTTTGAAGAGCTGACCAGGGATGTGAGCAGGGAGACTGCAACTGCAGCTGATGTGATCCCTGCCATAACAGGTAATTTGTATTTTTATTTATTACTTTATACTATAACATTTAAACTATAATCCCATGCATTCATTAAGGCATTCATTAAGTCATTCATTCACTAATTAGTCCTCAGATGTGTTCTGTCTTGGGGGTAGGATGATGATGACCAGGGAATAAAAACAATGAAGAGGACTCTACTGGAGGCAGTGGAGAAGCGCTTTGCTGATGTTGAAACTGAGCCACTCTTCTACATCGCCACTCTTCTAGATCCCAGATACAAAGAGGGGCAAGTATAGTAAAATTAAAATGCACCTTTTGTACATCATGTTTATATAAAGTCAAGTCATCACCAGACACCAGTATTAAGCCAATTTATTTTTTACTTCCTTTTTAATTTAGTTTTGGGTAATTTAGTTCTAATGTTAGATTTTTTTTATTGTTTATTAATTGAGTACATGTGTAGGCAGTTGCCTAACTGAAGAGCTGTGCTATGTGGTGTCTCTTGTCTTATTGTTTTGAATTGTGTGTTACTTTTATCTGTTTCTAGCTTTTTCACAAAGTCAGCCAGCCTGTTGTTTGCAAAGGAACACCTTATCCAGGAGGTGGCAAAGACAGAGGGGAGGAGGGCTGTCAGTGTAGTGCCAGAGGAAAATGAGGCTGCAGCAGAGCCAGTGAGCAAGGCACCACATCATGAAGCATGTAGTAGCCTGGACATCGCCTTTGAGGAAATCTTACAAGAGAGGCAGTCACAGGGACGGTCCGTGAGTACCACATCAGCAGAAACTAAAGTGCAGACCTACCTCTCAGAAAAAACACCCCTAAGAAAAACGACCCACTTCAGTACTGGAAAGAACATGCTAATCAGTTTCCCTCTATGGCTGCTGTTGCAACCCAGTATCTCAGTGCCCCCTGCAGCTCTGTGCACAGTGAGAGACTTTTTAGTGCCGTTGCAAATGTCCTTGATGAGAACAGAAACAGGCTCAAACCTGACAAGGTAGAGATAAAGAAAAACATACATTTCCTTCTGTGAAACTTACTACTGTGATGACAGTAAGAGTTAGGAGTGCAGTTCCTAAAAGCTTTACTGGCTTTGCAAACACTGTAGCACTTTTATTTTTTTATTTGTTTACATGCCTGCCGGGTATTTTAAGTTGAGGTGCTATTTGTTTTTATATTAGACTTTTTTATATTTACTGTTGCACTAAAGTCCAAAAGTGAAGAATTTATGTTATTTATTACTTGATTGTTCAAGCTTCCTCACAGAAGTGCTCTGTTTGTTAACAGACTTGTTGAATGTTAAAATAAGGTGAATTAAATAAAAAATAAGGAACACCCTAGATCTGTTTCTTCGCTCTTCTTTATTCTTTTTTTATGTATTATAGAAGTATCGGATTGGGACTCGGTATCGGTAGATACTCAAAATCAAATGAAATTGAATTGAATTGAAAATTGAATAAACTCCCTTGTCCTACACCTCGGTTTCAATCAAGCAGAAGAATCATATCTACTACTAAAGATAGTTTTATTAGCAATCTTCCGGATCTGTCTCAAATGCGTAATGTAATAAACAACAGTGAAGATCTTGATGCCGTGACAGAAACATTAAACAAAGCCTTTTCAGGTACTTTAGAAGTTGTCACACCAATTAGATTAAAGAGAATTAAAGATAGAATGCCAACACCATGGTATAATAACTACACTTCAGCCATAAAAAAGAAGCTAGAAAAATGGAACGAACTTAGAACGAACAAGTACAAACAGGCTCTAAAAAACGCCAAATCTTCCTATATCAGCAAGTTGATTGAAGAAAATCAGAATGAGCCGTGATTTATTTTTAATACAGTTGCAAATGTTAAGATTTATGTATCTGTTTTTGTAAAAGTCAATGTATGGTAAAAATTACTATGGCATGAATATTTCTGTTAATGATTTATCCTTTATTCTTTAGAGCAATGTATGGTTCCTTTCTAGCATGACCGGGTCCGCTATGGTCTTTTACTTCGAAGCGATGGGCCCTATGATTTAAGACATGTTCTGCTTTTTACTTTTAGCATGTGTCTCATGATCTGTATATCGAGGTCAAAAGTTCTTCAAGATCTATGTGTTATATTTCCTTATATGGATGTTACTAACCACAATAAAAAGGCTGCGGGAGAGAGAAGACTGAGAGAGAGGCTGATGATCTTTGATCAGAGAGACTGCTCTCTCCTCATGTGAGTATTATACACCAGTCTTGGTCTGATTGTTGTCTTTATTGATAGTAGCATTTTGAGTAAACCTATCATCTTGGTCCTTCGAGCCGGATTCCAACATACCCGAAGATCAACGGTGGGAGAGACGCCATGCTGGGTCGTGGCCGGATTCCATAGGAATTGGCCAAAAGTCCTGGTGGTGAAAATTCCTCAGGCCGGCCTTAGGTTTCCGGGCTGGTGGTCTCGGATTGACGGAATTCGAAGCAGGACAAGAATCAGACGAAAGTGGCACTGGGTGAGCAAATCTTGAAGAATTTGCTAGATAGTAAATCTTGTAGAATTTACTAAATGTTGTCTTAGACCTTGAAGAGTCTAAGTAGGTAAATCTAGTAGAATTTGCCTGAAAGTAAATCTTGTAGAATTTACTGAAAGTTGTTTTAGACCTTGAAGAGTCTAAATGGGTAGATCTAGTAGAATCTACCAGTGAATATTGTGTGCATGGTATGTGTGTGTGTGTGAATGTCATGTTCAGGACACTGAATCAGCAGCACAGAGGAAACCTAACGGTGACAACAAAATCTGTGGTCTGACTGAAGTAGGTGCCCCTGGACCTCTGAAACATTTAATTTTTTTTATTTTTGTAGTACATATATATATATTATCATTAATTATTAAGTATAGTCGACTTAGAA
Source organism: Beaufortia kweichowensis (assembly GCA_019155185.1). Taxonomy (NCBI): domain Eukaryota; kingdom Metazoa; phylum Chordata; class Actinopteri; order Cypriniformes; family Gastromyzontidae; genus Beaufortia; species Beaufortia kweichowensis. Next base: position 884,388 of record CM032801.1, read on the forward strand.
GTATAATTACTAAATACATAATTATGGGAAATTGTTGTGGCCATTGTGTAGAACAGCCTGAATTGATAGGAGATGTGAAATATATGGCAAAATTAGGAGAAGATAATATAAAGTATGTTAACAAGTGGAAGAAGAAATATCAGTGGACAGGGAAGCTGAATGTAGAAGAATGTAAAAATCTAATGCAGAGATTACAAATAAAGGCAGCAGTTAAAAGGGGAAGAAAAAAAAAAAAAAAAAAAAAAAAAAAAGCTGAGAAGAATCCTAGGCTAAAGTCCTGTAAGAAGTAAGGCATTGGTTCTATGAGGGTTGCCTCTTCATCAGAAAAACAAACTGATGAGACAGAGTGCAAACTTCGTTAGGTTATTTGTTGTGTATAGAAAGTGTATCAACAAATGTTAAGTTGTGTATTTGTATGATCTGTGTTTATTGTTAAGTGAGTATAAGGAAATCCGTCCTGGAGTAAATTACAGTAAATTGCAGGGGGTGAAAATCTATTTAGAAATACACAATGAATGGCGAATGGTGCAGGATTTGAGAGCAGTGAATGAGGCAGTACGATCTTGTAACCCCCTGGTCCCAGATCCACATACGCTATTGAATCAGTTAAAACCAACATGTAAAGTGTTCACTGTAGTAGACATTAGCAATGCATTCCCATACATCCAGATTCACAGTTTTGGTTTGCCTTTACCTTTCAGGAAAGTCATATACGTACAATAGGTTACCCCAAGGTTATTGTGAGAGTCCAAGATTTATTCACAAGCAATTAGTAATTGTTTAGCAGCATTTAATCCTCCGATGGAAAGTCAAATACTTATATATGTAGATGACATTTTAGTGGCCTCTGACACTGAAGAACAATGCAGAATTGATTCTATAGCTTTGCTGCAGTATCTAGCAAAAACAGGAAATAAAGTCAAGAAACAGAAACTGCAGTGGGTAAAAGAGAAGTTCAATACTTAGGGCACAGACTTACATCCGAAGGGAAATTTATACAAGCACAAAGAAAGCAGGCTATTTTAGCCGCACTAAAACCTGTAACAAAAAGACACATGATGTCATTTTTTAGGATTGTGTAATTATTGCAGGCTTGGATCCCTAGCTATGCTCAAAAGACACAGCCACTATTAGATTTCATTTATGGAAATGCCATGACATTGTCAGATCACATAGAATGGAATGAGATATGCAAAATGCCGCACCACCAAAAGAACAAGAATACTGGAAAACGTAAGGTGCTGTAAAAACAATGATGATTTGATGTGTAGATGATAAGCCTATTCTACCCAAAGCTTTATTTAAAGCAGCAGTAATATTGAGCCATGGGCCATGCCATGTCTCAACAGGAGGGATGGTAAATAGTATAGAGAAATACTTTAAAGCCTATGGTTTCAATTCTTACTCAAAAATTTTTGTAAAGCATGTAGAGTGTGTATAAGACATAATGCACAGGGAAATTGAGACCAAAGAGAGGACGTTTTCCAGAACCACAACACCCATTTCAACATCTTTGTATGGACTTTATAGAATTAAGTCAGAGTGGACCCTATCAAGTATTGCCTGGTGATAATAGATGTTTTTCAAGATGGGTAGAAATTGTGCCTTCAGCAAAAGCAGATGCAATAACGGTAGCAAAAGCTATATGTAAAAATATAGTTCCAAACCATGGTGTACCTGAAAAGATATACAGTGACAATGGTCCCTCATTTTGTAAATGAAGTTGTCAAGAAGATGGCTGAGAATTTAGTCATGACATTGAAACATCACTGTGCTTATCACCCTCAGAGTGCAGGGCTGGTAGAAAGAACTAATGGCACAATTAAAAATAGATTGAAGAAATGCATGGAAGAAACAAAGAGACCATGGCCTGAATGTTTAGACCTGGTAAAGTTATACATGAGAATAACACCTTCATCTAAAGGCCTGACACCTTTGAGATCATATATGGTCGCATAGTTTAAAATACCTGATTTTCCATCAATAGTTCAAGAAGCAGACGAAGAGCACACTCTTAGTGATTACTTGAAAAAGGTTTTAATGAAAAGGAAGTGAAACAAGCAAACATACTGCCCAAATCTCCTTCTTCTTCTGTTTTACAGGACACAGCTGTGAAACCAGGCGACACGCCTTCATCAAGGTCATAAAGCGGAAGACCTGGTCCAGCCCGAAGTGGGAGGGTCCCTATCGGCGCTGATAACCACCCCAACCGCAGTAAAGATTGCAGAACGACCTTCGTGGGTTCATCAAAGCCATATCAAACTCCAACCTTCTAAGTGATTCACCGGAGTAGTGGGGACAGTCTGACTTCAAAGGGTTCAGCTTTTAGTGGCTGTTCGTCTCAACGCCAGTGAAGAAACCAACGATCCCTACTCTATTAGGAATCAGGAAAAGAGGAGGGGTGAGAACGATGTGGACAACGAGATCTAATTGGGGTGCAACGGGAACCTCGTCATCTTGCTGATGATCATCACACTCACAGGAACGTAAACGCAAAAGAAGAATGGAGTACAGAAGAAAGAGAAGAGAGATCCTACAATCAACAAACGATTTGATCTGAATACGCTTTTGAAGAGAAGTATACGAACACCTATGATATTAACTTGTGGTACAGATATGCAAAGTTTCTCGCCAACAGTGGAAATCACACAAACTGCTACGTGTGTTCGAAGATGCCGGTTTCCAGTACCAACCCGCATGTGATACCGATTCCAGTTGAAAACCCGTCTGATTTGTTTCCAGAGTGCCTGGTGTCAGCCTATTCTCCGGAACCGCTGAATGCAACGATGAATCATCTGTTGCCGGCACCTGTGGACACGTCAGTAATAACTTTTCAGAACTTTCTAGCTCTGGAACTGAACACCAACAGAAAATTAAAACGGACCTGTCCATGTGTCTCCCAGAACCAATTTCACCTGCTATGAGAGCTGGACACCGTTCTTTAGCAAGACCACTGAAGTAGGAAAAGTTCCAGATCATAATTGTGGTATTATATATTCACCTTGTACCAAGAATGCAACAGGACATTTTAATGAATCTGAAGCCAAAGGAAAAGCTAAGTGTGCAGCTTATGTCACCGTACCAGATGCCATGGGAACGACTCCGCAGAGACCAATTTTTGTCTGGTTATGTGGATTGAACGTATAGACCAACTCTGCCCACAGGATGGCAAGGACGATGTGTCTCCAATGATACCTGCTGACCACTCCTACATCATCACAGCCAAGAACTACCATCGCAGGAAAAGACAAGAAAACTTCAAGCAGCATGACTCCATCTGGGGCTCAGAGGTCCCCTGGACCACAAGTTGTGGAATGATGGACAAAAAGCAGCACTAGCCCTTTTCCTTTGGGTTGGTGTTGGTAAACTCATGCTTCGAGGGAAACAGTGACTTATCGATTTGAAAGCTTTGTCAACACGCAACTATCGCAGCACTAAAAGGTATCAAAGAAGAACTCACCGCGACATGACTAATGGAGATGCAGGACCAGATGGTCCTGGACCAGATGACTGCTTGGGCTTCGGAGGAGTTTGTACTGTGTAGTAGGAACAACTAGTTGTACTTTTATTCCTGAGAATGATGAAGATGGACATGTTATAGATCAAGCTTATAACCAATTTAACTGCCTTTACGAGACGCCATGGAAGAAGATCTAGTGACAACAAGTGGACTTCTGCAATGGTTGTTTGGAGGACAGTGGTGGCATGTGCTTCTCAAAATACTGTAATTACTCAATATTTGCAGTATTGATTTTATTTTGTTTATGTATGACATGTGTGATTCCATGTATTACAGCAATGATCAAAAGAATGGTAAATTCTATGCTTGCTAGAGTGTATATGATTACTATGGAAAATAATCAAACTGATGAAGATTTATATGAAACCCTTGTTATGAAGATAAAGAAACGGACAGTAATGGTAATGTCATATAGAGAAGTTTATCATGAAGATTATTTCTTGATGATGAATTATACTGAAAGTACCAACAGGTAAAGGTATAGTTCTGATAAACCTGAAAGAATAAAATGATAAACAGGAGGGAAATGTTAAGATTTATGTATCTGTTTTTGTAAAAGTCAATGTATGGTAAAAATTACTATGGCATGAATATTTCTGTTAATGATTTATCCTTTATTCTTTAGAGCAATGTATGGTTCCTTTCTAGCATGACCGGTCCGCTATGGTCTTTTACTTTAAAGGAGGCTCTATGATTTAAGACATGTTCTGCTTTTACTTTTAGCATGTGTCTCATGATCTGTATATCGAGGTCAAAAGTTCTTCAAGATCTATGTGTTATATTTCCTTATATGGATGTTACTAACCACAATAAAAGGCTATGCTTGAGAGAGAAGACTGAGAGAGCTGATGATCTTTGGATCAGAGAGACTGCTCTCTCCCTCATGCTGAGTATTATACACCAGTCTTGGTCTGATTGTTGTCTTTATTGATAGTAGCATTTGAGTAAA